>JADBJO010020644.1:0-22500 GCA_016801955.1 Conus betulinus
ATAATAGACACTCTGCTCAACTCGTTTCTTGTGGCACTCCTGGCAAAGTGTTCAAACCACCTCGTTGCCTCCAATGCCCGACAAGAAATGAAGAAGTAGTTAAATAGAAACAAAAAGGCAAAAGAGAAAGCAACGAGAGTCATGGTGACACGGGAGCTGAAGACAGAAGAGGATGCCGAGAGATTCCAGGCACATTGCAGGTGGAAACACAGTAACTGGAAACATTGTACTACGACACACTTGACACTTCAATCATTACAGCAAGCGCTATTCAGCATCGTTTACAGTGATAGTGGGTTTTTTTTGGCACAGGCTTGTTTTTCGGTGTGGAGATTGTCCACATGTTTTGTACTGTACTTACAGGGCAGCTTCCGATGTGACTGTGAACACAAAGTGGAAGGGAGGCATCACTATTGCCACACTTGGGGCGGAATGGAATGGCTGGCATCAGTTCCATTCCCCTGACAGGCGGAAGGACGGTTTCTGAATAATGCAGGGAAATCTTTGTCTTAGAAAAAAAAAAAAAGGTAGTCGGAAGACAGGCTAACCGTCGGACAGAAACTTAACACGTCGAAACGCGTCTGTCGGTATGGAATATTACCGTTCACCTCTGTTTTATGGTGTTTTGGACTTGATCCCGACAAAGATCTTATGCGGCTACTGAACTGTGCGACATAAGCAAGCGTTTGCGCATGACCAGTGAGTGTAATGTTCTAAAAATAATTCTACGGAAAAGGTCAAGGATGGAAAGGGAAGCAACTGCAATCCGCCTGGAGTGGCTTTTGTTGGTCCTGCTTCGTGAACAAACATATGCATATCTATGTGATAATACGACTGAAAAGAGAGAGTATAAACAAAATTATCCGCTCACTCACTGTGAGGCCGCTTCGAGGGGGGTGATCTACACATGAGGAAGGTTGTTGATGGTAATGATGATAAAGATGACAACTGTACTGCTGTTGCTGAAAGTGCTAAAACAGAGTTCAAGCCATCGACATTGCACCTTAGCAAACTGTGAGTGGATAGTAAATGTGTGAGTTGACAGGCAATGTGCGGAACGATAATGTTCATTACTATCGAACCGTTGACATAAATTTTGCTTTTATACCTGTATGTAGAAAAATGTAACCAATTTGCCTTGTTTCTCCACACACACGTGTAAATGTGTGAGCTGGCAGGAAACGTGCTGTATATAGCGCTCTTTCCTACCGAATCGTTTTCCTTTAAACCTTATGAAGGAACAACAATATAATTTGCCTTCTTCCTTAATATACACGAGTAAATATGTGAGTTGACAAGAAACGTGTTGTGTACGTTTGCTGTTTTCTATCGAATCGTTTGCTTTAGACCTGTTTGAAGGAGGAACAATCCTATGATTCACCTTGTTTCTTAACACACACTTTTTTTAAAAATTTTTGCCTCATGTTACGTATATGTATTGCTTTATTTGATCTTTATCCCTGTCCCTGTCTCATATCTCTATCTGTGTTGGACCCATGCAAATACCAGAACAACTTCCTTGTGTAATCCACTGGCTGTTCAATCTTCAATACTTACAGAAACATTGTTCGTATACCTGTAGGCTGCGCCATTTTGTGACGAATCTTTCTCCATACTCCAGTTTCAGTTTCACCAAGGAGGTGTCGCTGCGTGCGGACTAGTCCATATACGCTGCACCACATCCGCTAAGTTTCGAGACCACACCGCGCATGACGTAAAACTGATGGATAAATGAATCAATGATTAAAATGAGAGAAATTTCGGAAGAGGGTCTTGTGTCTACGACTTAGTAGATGTCTGACCTACGCATTAGACTAGCGCGCTGGTCAGACCTTGGGTACCTATCTAACGTTGGACGTGCCGTTATTATCAGTGTGTGGTGTGTGTGTGTGTGTGTGTGTGTGTGTGTGCATGAGTGTATGGGCACAGGCCCATGAGTGTGTGCCAGTGTATGCGATGCGCCAGTGCCTCTGTGTGTGTGTGTGTGTGTGTGTGTGTGTGTGTGTGTGTGTGTGTGTGTGTGTTTTCTGTGTGTGTATGTGTGTGTGTGTGTGTGTGTGTGTGTGTGTGTGTGTGTGTGTGTGTGTGTGTGTGTGTGTGTGTGTGTGTGTGTGCACGTGCACCTTTATTTTAGACTCTATAAGTCGGGCAACTGTGTCTGTTCACAGCAGTCCTTCTGTTGCTGTTCGTTATCGTGATCGTTGCTGCTGGTGTGTGTGTGTGTGTGTGTGTGTGTGTGTGTGTGTGTGTGTGTGTGTGTGTGTGTGTGTGTGTGTTCACAGCAGTCTTTCAGTTGTTGTTCGTTATCAGCAGTCTTTCTGTTGTTGTCGTTATCAGCAGTCTTTCAGTTGTTGTTCGTTATCAGCAGTCTTTCTGTGTGTTTGTTCGCTATCAGCAGTCTTTCTGTTGTTGTTCGTTACCAGCAGTCTTTCTGTTGTTGTTGTTACCAGCAGTCTTTCTGTTGTTGTTCGTTACTTTCAGCAGCAGTCTTTCTGTTGTTGTTCGTTACCAGCAGTCTTTCTCTGGTTGTTCGTTACCAGCAGTCTTTCTCTGGTTGTTCGTTACCAGCAGTCTTTCTGTTGTTGTTCGTATCAGCAGTCTTTCTGTTGTTGTTCGTTACCAGCAGTCTTTCTGTTGTTGTTCGTTACCAGCAGTCTTTCTGTTGTTGTTGTTATCAGCAGTGTTCTGTGTTGTTGTTCGTTACCAGCAGTCTTTCTGTTGTTGTTCGTTATCAGCAGCCCTTCTGTTGTTGTCTTTTCGTTTACCAGCAGTCGTTCTGTTGTTCGTCATCAGCAGTCTTTCTGTTGTTGTCGTTCGTCATCAGCAGTCTTTCTCTTGTTGTTCGTTGTCGTGAGCGTTGCTGCTGGTCTGCCGTGTGTTGCGAGGGCTGACTGTGGAGAGAACCGGCTGGCCCCCTGTGAGGACTTTGGGGGCAGGGTCCACAAACAAGGCGTGGAGTGAGTATAGGCATTTGCCCCCAGAATCATCAGCCCTTGCTGTCAGGGAGGTGACATTGGGCACCCGCCTCGCTTCACGCCATGGGTCTCTCTCTGGAACACGCTCCGCCTCACTCCCCGGAGATTGGTTTGGGGACAGGGTGGGGGGAGGGGGGGGGGGGAGTTTCTGTCTCGGTCCCAGGCACTTGCCTCGAAATTATCAGCCCTTGCTGTCAGGGAGGTGACATGGGCACCTGCCTCTCTTCACACCATGGGTCTCTCTGGAACACACTCCGCCTCACTCTCCGGAGATTGATTTGGGGATGGTGGGGTGGGGGGGGGGGGGGTGGAGGGGGGGGGAGAGTTTCTGTCTCTCTGTCCAACAGCCGTCACCACACCTCTTCCCCCATATCCCTCCTCCCTCCAGTTCAGGTGCAGTGAACTTCGATATTGATGTGTTTTGTAGTTTGTGAGACTTGAAGAATTTGGAAGGAGGAGAGGCTGCACACCACCAAATTAATGCACCAAGGCCTTGCGTAAGAAGTCGAGTATTTATAGACCGGCGCAATTAGATTGTTTTGAGGATTTTTTTCTTGTGTCTGAGAGTTGATTCTCCTCTTTTCCGTTCATATGGCCCACCAAGGTACAAGCAGTCAGACTAGAATCAAAGGAATGGGATCATTTTGTGCGTGCGTTTGAGGTGGTGCAAAGATTGGGTGTCAGATGAGTGCAAAGGCCCTGAAATGTGTGCCGACTAAGGGGGAAGATCACGTAATCGAAGATTGTGATTTCACCGATGAAGATTCCCCCACCCCACCCCCACCCCCCACCCCACACACTTTATATGCTTGCTCAACTTTATGGTAGGCCTCAAAACTCTTACATAGATTATAACAGTGTTTTATGCAAAATCTTGATTGTGGCTAGAGTGATTTTTTTTTAGAACAAAGAGGGGCGGTCACTCTGGAGTTACTCCCAGGGAATGGGTTTGGGCGCGTGCCTTTTCTCACCCGCCGGGGAGTGATTTCAGTCGAGGGATGATGACTGCGGCGTATGACACCGGGTCTGGGTTGTTCCAAGGGACATGAAGTAACGCTGTCCTTCTGTTGCTTTTGAATTCCTCTGCACGGAGCTCCACCTCAAATACAGGTCAGAGTTCGGGGGTTTCCACAAAGGTCAAGTGGTAACATCACAGTTTGACTAGATGAAAGTCGCCATGGGTCTGTGAGAAACAAAAGATTATGTGAAAAAGATGATTTCATTCAAGGGTTTGTGATCAGTACATTAGTTCAATGCCATTTGTCAGCGAAGATAGCAGAATTATGCATGGCTTGTGGACTTCTTGTGTTACTATGCCATTGGTAGAGCACAAGGAATTGGGAGTGGAAAATCCTGCAGACGACAGGAAAATGAAGGGTTATGTGGATCGTCCTGTAACATAAAAGGAGCAGACTTCGAATCTGCCCCCCGAATCAGACACGGTGTGGATCAAGGGCTGCACTGTGCGATGAATGTGTTTTGGTACTGGCTGATCTTCGGACAAAAGTCAGATGCAGCTTCGAGTGAGATAGAGAATAGATAGCGCGTTGGGCCTAATCTGTACCCGTGGACTCGGACCAAAATAGGGTTTGACCTATCCTGTCTTCAAGCCCAAAATGACAAACAAACACACAACACAACGTGTAAAATAACACAGGAATTGTATGTGGAAGACAAAACAAATTTCGACAAGCAGCATGCCTTCTTCAGGCGTTACGATCAGTAAACAAAAATGTACAAAACTGTTCCCCTCTGATACAGTCAACATGTGTTGTATTAACCTTTTGCATTAATTGACCCTTTGTGTTGTGCGTTTATTTGTAGTTCAGCTTGTTTTCCAGTGGCACTGCAGTCTCTTTTCCTTTTCTACCTCGTCGTCTCCCGTTCTTCCATCCTCGCCCAGGCTATTGTTTGACTGACAGAATGATTTCGAATGGGCTCGTGCTGTCTTTTGTGGCTGTCTGTCTGGTCTGTCTGTCCGTTGTCTGCTATACACTTTGTTGCTTCCATAAAATGAGTATAAAATGTGAGGGTAGGGAAGGGTGGAGGAGACGCACGTGGGAGAGGGAAGGAGGGAGAGAGAGAGAGAGAGAGACCCACCCCGACGGAGAGAGAGAGAGAGAGAGAGGAGAGATGAGAGAGAAGGGAACAATAGTCTTCGAGGGTTGGTAAAGATATTATTTAACAATAGCAGTCAGAAGTCAAGTTCATTTGCTCGCTCTGTACTAGTTGAAAAAGCAGATGACTGCTGCCTGCGATCGTGATGATTATGACTGACACCCCACACAGCACTACGTAACATCATCTCGCAGACAGACAGGGAGAGATGTCTCATGCATGTTCAGGGCGAGGGACAATACCCTCGCTTGGGTTATGCGCTCCTAGCTGTATTCTTCATTCCTGACCCTCCACCTCGGGTTATGTGCTCCTAGCTGTACTCATCATCCTGATCAACCACTTTGGGCCACGTGGCCTAGCTGTACTCATCATCCTGGTCAATCACTTTGGGCCACGTGTCCACCTGAGGCGATCTTTGAATTCTTGAAGGAGATTAACATTTTCATCGGATCTGAGATTTTATAATGGAAAAGACTTTAAAAAAATTTCGGGTGGGTTTTTGTATGTTTTTTGTTTTTATAAAGAGTTATATGTGAATGAATGACTTGTGAGTTGTTTTTAACGTCTTTCTCACCCCCCCCCCCGACTGGTGGCAGCCCTGATATGGCCCTTTGCGGTCGGCTGGGCTCTAAGCAACATTACCTTACCTTACCTAGCTGTAGATGTCATCGCACTTCCACCTAAGAGTGGTCATCGCCTCTCTTACGTCAATATCGAATGGGTCATCGTCATCGTCACGCCATCGACCAGAAAGAACCTCACAAGTGATGTATGACGTCATAGTGTCTGCAATGGTGTGGGAGGTACCGGAAGTGTTTGTGATGACGTTGTGCCTCGGTATGCCGTTTCCTTCCTTCCTATCCTTTCTGCATCTTACTTTCTTCTCTCTCTCTCTCTCTCTCTCTCTCTCTCGCTCTCTCTCTCTCTCTCTCTCTCTCTCTCTCTCTTCTTCTCTTCTTCTTCTTCTTCTCTTCTTCTTCCTGTGCCAGCCCCCGCCCCTTACCACCAACCCCGCCCCCTATCCATGGATTTTAGTGGGAATAAAAAAAATAGGGGAAAAGAAAGGAAAAGAGGGAAGAACATTCCACAGAAGGGAGAGATCAGCTAGAACGTTTCCATCGTTTTTCAAAAAATTACTCCCCTGATTTTTTTTTTTGGTGGTGTGTGGTGTGTGGTGTTGTGAGATTTAATTTTTCTTTTTTTTTTTTTTTTTCCTTTTTTGTCTTCTTCCTGCGCGAAGAAAAGTTCAATGAAAAGGACCTACTTCTCCGTGTTCTCCTTTCGTAGCCTCCTGTTCTAGAGAGCGAGAGAGCGGAGAGCAGTCTCCTGTCTGTCTACTTGCGACCCCCTGTCTCCTCTCTACCCGGGTGAGCTGGTCGTTGAGTGTGACAGCACGGGGGTAGCTGTCATCCGCACACTCTCGCTCTCTCTCTCTCTCTCTCTCTCTCTCTCTCTCTCTCTCTCTCTCTCTAGTCCTTCTCTCTCTCTCCTCTTTCTTTCTTTCTCTCTCTCTCTCCTCTCTCTCTCTTTCTCTCTCTTCTCTTTCTTCCTTTCTTTCTTTCTCGCTCTCTTTCTTCTCTCTTTCTTCTTCCTTCCTTCCTTCTTTTCTTTCTTCTTTCACTCTCTCTTTTGTCTTTCTTTCTCTCTTTCTCTTTCTTCTCTCTTTCTTTCTTCCTTCCTTCCTTTCTTTCTCTCTTTGTTTCTTTCTTTCACTCTCTCTTTTGTCTTTTCTTTCTCTCTTTCTCTTTCTTTCTTTCTTTCTTTCGCGTTCCTGGCCATGCTAGATCCTCATTCCGGTCAGTAAGGCGAAGTCCACAGTCCGCCGCAGAGACCCCGCCGGTCCTCATTGCTTCTCCTGGACCTCAACAGGACGGGGCCACGTCTGGCGTCTCAAGGCTTCAACAAAGGAGGGGCAGGACTGTCGTGTATTGTCGCTGTGGTTGGGCCCCTTTCAAGGAATTCAAGATGATTTCTACTGACACAAGCCAGGAGATCTCAACATACCAACTTTAAAAGAAAGAAGAAGTCCCGAGTGGTCTTATCAAAACTTTTAAGATTTTGATATATATTGATAGAAATATATATGTGTACATTAGGATTGCGTCAGTTCAGCTAAGGGACATAATTCAATCTCAGAATCCGGTAAATTGATAACTATTACCTGAGGTGTCTGAGAGTTGGTTTTGGAGTATGTCGTATGACTATTTTTCAGATTTTGCTTGTTTAAAAAAAAACTACTTGTCTTTTTGACTGGAAGTATCACTTTTTACGCATATTTATCACAAACTAGACTGAGTTCAAAGTTCTAGTATGTCCAAAGGTAATACACTACTGACCCTCTTTCCAAATCAATCCAAAAAATTTCAATGCGGGGTCCTAGACGACACTTTCATTTTCTGGGCCTTTTTTGGTGGTGTCGCCCTTGGACTATTAGTGCATGAGAGGGGTGGGGGGTGAGAAGGAGGGGACTGTAGGCACTCATGAGAGGGGGGTGAGAAGGAGGGGACTGTAGGCACTCATGAGAGGGGGGGTTGAGAAGGAGGGGACTGTAGGCACTCTACTTACACGATCACAATCAACACTGAACGACATAAATCATAATGAACAGCTGATGATTTTCACACAAACAGAAAAACACACGAGCGGCGCGCGCGCGCGCAACGCATGCATGCACGCACGCTCGCGCGCACACACACACACACACACACACACACACACACACACACACACACACACACGCCCATACACACGCGCGCGCGCGCGCATACGTACACACACACACACACACACACACACACCACACACACACACACACACGCATGCGGAGAGAGAGAGAGAGAGAGAGAGAGAGAGAGAGAGAGAGAGAATAATGGATATGGGATATCCCTGAGAGAGAGAGAGACAGAGAGAGACAGAGAGAGACAGAGAGTATAATGGGATATCCCTGTGGGTGGGCGGGCGGGCGCGCGCGCGCGCGCGTGCGTGCGTGCGTGCGTGCGTGCGTGTGTGTGTGTGTGTGTGTGTGTGTGTGTGTGTGTGTGTTAGAGTGGTCCCTCTGGTAATCAATTTATGATAACGCATTACGCCTCCAACAAGGCCAACAGGAGAAATGTTGCCCGCGTCGTGTCTGGTCTGAACCCAAGTGTTTACCAAACTGTCAACGATGCCATGGAAATGGATCAGGCGGCTGTGAAGATGGAAAGAATATGGCGCATTGTTCTCTACCGCATATACTTCGCCACACATATCATGCTCTCCGCGACTATCTGTAGCACTACTACTGTTACCACTACTGCTACAACCACTCATGCTGCTGTAGCTGCTATAGCTGCTGCTTCTACTACTAATACTATGACGACGACGACCATTTCTCTACTACTGCTACCACTGTTTCTGCTGCTTCTATTTCTACTTCTGCTGCTGCTGCTGCTGCTGTTGCTGCCTCTAATACCACCACTCCTGCTATTCCTGCTACTACTACTACTTTTTTTCTAAACACTACCACTACTGCTTTTATTATTACTGATACTGCTTTTGCTTCTGCTACTACTACTATTGCTGGCGCTGCTACTTTAACTACTGCTACTACTATTGCTTCTACTGCTGCTGCTGCTACTACTACTGCTACTACCACTACTACTACTTCTACCTCCACCACCACCACTACCACTATTTTCTACTACTATTGTCACTACTACAGCTGCTGCCGCCGCTGTTGCTGCTCCTTGTACTGTGGCTGTGTCTGTTGTTTGCTGCTCAAACTACTTTGTTACTGGTGATTTCTCCTGTCGGTCTGATAGGCGCGTGGACATGGAAGTGATTTGTCCTGTCGGGGTCCTCATGTAGGAGTGGGGGGCCTCTCAACTATCTTCACCTTTGGGACATTCTGCTGATCATTTCCCCTGGCTGTCGCTTAGATCCACACCCACCCCCACCCCGTCCACCCCCACCTGACTCTTCCCCCCCAAACTCTCTTTCATCTCACCTCTTGCGTGTGTGTGTGTGTGTGTGTGTGTGTGTGTGTGTGTGTGTGTGTGAGTGTGTGTATGCGTGCGTGTGTGTGGATATTCATTATATAACATCATTTTTATGCGCTAACAAACCAAAACGCTCCTTGTGAATCGGCCCAGACCAGACGATTAATGGTAAACCTGAAAAGCGTCGGCCATTAAGAACAGTGTGGACGGGTCAATTTCTTGGTACTCAGAATTCTTCAGGCGAAGGAATGAAGCTGGGAATGTTTAGAATTCTTCAGGCGAAGGAATGAAGCTGGGAATGTTTAGAATTCTTCAGGCGAAGGAATGATGCTGGGAATGTTTAGAATTCTTCATGCAAAGGAATGATGCTGGGAATGTTTAGAATTCTTCAGGCGAAGGAATGATGCTTGGGAATCTACGACGACCCCAGCATCCTGATTAAGAGGTTGCGATGTCAGTCAGTCTGCTGAGACTGTCGCTGGCACCATTCGTTTCCAGCAGGCTGCACACCAAAAATAAACGCGCCAAGGCTTTGCTAAGGAAGCGAGTATTTATAGACTGGCGCGATTGGATCGTTTAGAGAATTCTTACTGTGTCTGAAAGTTGATTCTCCTCATTTTCTTTCATGCACCCATCAAGGTACAACAAGAAAGGTGGTTCCAAACACACAGATGAAAATCAAACGAATGGAACTATTTTGGCGTTTTGAGCTGGGGTCATAGGTGAGTGTAAAGGCCTGAAATGTGTGTGAACTAAGGGGAAGGTCATGTGATTCAAAATTGTTTGTGATTTCTTCGGTGAAGAACCCACCCCCAAAACAAGAAAAGTAATTGGCGCGGAGTTGTTCTTTTTTGATCAAGTATCAGTTTCACAGGAAATGCTGGCTAAAATTGGTGGTAGCCCTCAGAACGCTTACATGGATGACAATAGCATTTGAGTGCAACATCTTCATTGAGGCCTGTGGCCAGCAGCATCGGAAGACATTGTGCGTGCAGCTGGGTCAGGGGGGACAACCTGTGCTGACAAGCCGCAGTCGGTGAAAACAGCCCACGGTCTTTTTTCGTTTTCTTTTTCTTTTACTTTTTTTTTTCATTCTTTCTTTTTTTTTTTTTTTTTCCTTTCATTTTTCTTTTTTCCTTCTTTTTTGTTTCTTCTTCTCTGCTTCTTCTTCTTCTCTTCCTTGCACAGTCTTTTCGTTTTTTCTTTCACCTTTTCTTTCTTTCTTTTTTTCTTTCTTTCTTCTGCATCTATTTTTCCTTTGCACAGTATTTTTCCTTTTTTTTCTTTTCTCTTCTTTTTTTTTTTTTTTTTTCTCTTCTTTTGTCTTTTTCTCTTTTTTCTTTGGCAATTCATCCAAATCTCTATGGAAGCCGGAAGGCGAGGCCAGGGGGCAGGGAGAGAGCGCTGTATTTCTGAATTTTAATAAAAGCGGGGGGACGGGGTGGGGAGCGAGGGTAGACGTGGTGTGGAAGAGGCTCTGGTCTTCCAGATTCTGCTACAGCGCATGGAGGGAGTAGGGGAAGGGGATGGGGGTGGGGGAGTGTGTGGCGGATGAGGGTCGGGGGGAGGGGGAGTGGGGGGGGGCAGAGACGGTTATCTTCAGACACTTGAACCACTGTCATTTTTTTTATAATTCTTAAATTTTTTTTTTTCTTTTCAAAGGAACAACAAAAAACATTTTTTTTTTTTCCCCTCGCTCTTTCAATATCTCGTTGCCTTCAGATCCTGTTATGGTAGCGGGGAAGGCTTCTTGATCCTCATCCCTCCCCCCCCCCCCCCCCTCTCCCCCCATCTCCCACTCACGGTTCCGACACTAATGCGTTCTTGTATGATAACAACAACAACAACAAGAACAATAGTAATGATAATAATAATAATAATGATAATAATAATAACAACAATGGTAATAATGATCATAATAATAATAACACCACCACCACTACCACCAATAATAATAATAATAATAAGTAAAATAACAATAATGACAAATAATAACAACAACAGCAACATTAATAATAATTATAATGATAATGTTAATAATAATAATAATAATAATAAGTAAAATAATAATAATGACAATGATAACAACAATAGCAACAATAATAATAATGATGATGATAATGAAAATGATAATAACAATAATAATGATGATGATGATGATAGCAATAACAATAATAATAATGATAGCAACAACACACAATAATGATGACAATAACAAGGATAATAATAAATGCTGAAGATGACAATCAGCAATGAAACAAGGCACTGCCTCATCAGTCTGTCGCTTCCTGTCGTGCCTGCAGTACATGCGCTACAATGACGGTCTTCACGAGCAAGAGTTCAGCAAGAACAACAGGACAGGAGAAAACCGTCGGTTCTTGCTACCAATCATCTTACAGAACTACGATTTGGGCAATCACTCGCCCGACCCATATCCTATCTATGTCAATGTTTTCAGGTGAACCACATAGGGGTCACAAATAAAGACGAAATTTGACCTTTGGAAACAGTCTGGTTCTAATTTAGCTTCTTTTCGTTGACTTTTCCATTTAATCTTCAATACAGTCCAAAACGTTGTCTTTACGGGTTAGAGGTTAAAGAAGGGGAAATTACTTTTACCTATTTAAGCACAGCCGGTGTTTCAGATGCCCCGAAAATACAATCGTCCTCATATTCTGTAACGGGAAGCTGTTGGAAATTTTGCTCAGGGATATCTGTTTTAATTATCCTGAGAAAGCATCCCCTGCCCCCCCCCCCCCCCCCCCCCCCACACCTCCCCCCCCCCACGTGCATCCCCAGCTTTCCACCTGCTACCGCTGCCATGCACAATGTGTGGGCTACTTACATCCTCTGGTCACGCTAATGTGTGTGTCCTTCATTTAACGTCTATCCACTATTCGTGATATTAGACAATTAAAAAAAAAAAAAAGTGAATGTGTACCGTAGTAATTGCGAGCGTGCACATAATGTGTGTATGTATGGGTGCGCGTACACACGAATGTGTGTGTGTGTGTGTGTGTGTGTGTGTGTGTGTGTGTGTGTGTGTGTGTGTGTGTGTGTGTGTGTGTCTGTGTGTGTGTGTGTGAGTGAGAGTTGTGGATGTGTAAGTGTGTGAATATCTTTACACAAGTCATGAGAGAAGATTAACATGAAACAAAATGCTTATACCAACAACTAACTAATCAATTAAAGTCAAAACGGATGACAGTATTAAAGAAAGTGTGTGTGTGTGTGTGTGTGTGTGTGTGTGTGTGTGTGTGTGTGTGTGTGTGTGCGTGCGTGCGTGCGTGTGTGCGTGCGTGCGTGCGTGCGCGAGCGCGCGCGCGCGCGCGCGTGTGTGTGTGTGTGTGCGTGTGTGCGTTCATGTGTGCGTGCGTGCGTGTGTGTGTGTGTGTGTGTGTGTGTGTGTGTGTGTGTGTGTGTGTGTGTGTGTGTAAGAGAGAGAGAGAGAGAGAGAGAGAGAGAGAGAGAGATTATGTAAACATTGTGAAGAGAAATGAAATAAATGAACAATTAAATTAGAAAAAAAATCAAATGCAAGGAAAAAAAAAGGCAAAATAAAAAGCCCCCAAAAGCACTTCCGATTATACAAGCAATACACGTACCCTCATACTTTACACAGCTTGAAGTACGCTGTAAATATGTCGCATACTGACGTTTTGATCACTGCCATACTGTGTCCAATCACCATTAATAGTAGCACATCATTTTCTAAACAGTAGTGCTTGTATACGTAAAAAAAAATCACTCTGGGAAAATCAGTAAAAATTTTAGAAGCTGAAATAGTAATATTTTATACGTAAAATTAGCAAGTTGCTGAAATAGTAATCTTTTGTACGTAAAATTAGAAAGTGACCTCAATTGCATATGTATTGGTGATATAAACTAAAATACATATCTGCATCGGGATTGGTTGGTGGAGTCCTGCGTATGTTGGATCAGAGCAGGCACCACTGAACACCACCGAAGTGACTCCGCAGCAGTGCAGTGTGTCCTCTAAAGACTTCACATTGACTGCTCCTTATAGATTACCAGTGTTGGGGGCTGTAACGGGGCTGAGCCGGGCTGTGGCTGTGGACTGGGGGTAGAGAGGAGCGGGGAAGGGAAGGGGGGGGGGGGGGGGAGGCGTCGGAATGAGCGGCGTGAGTGCAATGCCATTGAGATAGCGCAGGAGACGGGACAGAAAGAAAAATGCTTATCTGCATGAGTAGTAAGAGAAAGAAGTCAACCATTTTTCTTCAGTAAGATTGTGATCTGCAAAAAGCATGTCGGCTCACACGACAGTGGGTTCCGGAGGGGAGGGCACTCACACAAGGGATGGGCTCAGGAGTAACTCTCCTTAGACTTGTGCACTTTGAAGTGCTTGTAGCTCCGAGTGACGGACAGGACTAGACAGGTGTTCAAAACATGAAATCAAGTATAAACAACAAACAACTGAGTGTAGTTTCACGCACTTATATCACTTGCGTATACAGAAGTAAAGCATACAAACAGAGAACTTCGGTCAAATCAGTCTTTCCCTAGTCTGGCTTTTCCCGTGTTATCTCATCGTAAAGGGATGGGATGTTTTTGATAGTTTGAGTCGACGTCTAGGAGGGTTTTTTTTCCCCCAGCACTCAGTTGTTTAGCTGGTATGGTGGGTGGACCTCTCTCTGGCAGCTGGTGTCTGTCCTCCTTCTCTTTATGCAGGCTAATGGGTTTGGTCTGAACGGCCTCGTTTTTCATCCAACAGCCATTTTGATTTTGCGCCGAATATGAGAAGATAAGTGCTTTCTCGTTCTTCGTTTTCACTGTCCTAAATGTTATTTGTTTTCGCCTGAAGAAGACTCAAGAGGTCGAGATGCATTGTGTCTTGTCCTGTACTCTGTTTGTCTGTGTCCTTGGCGGTAACTAACCCCCCTCTCTTTCTAAATTTTGCTTCATTTTCCGCCCTCAGTCACTTCACTTTGAAACTAGAAGGGGTTAGCCAAGGATCTTAAGTTTTTAACCTATTTGTTTCAAGCATTCTCGACAATCATCATCGAACGAACGAACTGTTGTTTGCTGAGGGAAAGGAATAAGCACACAAGTCAGTGGCTTTTTCTTCTTCATCCAGCCCTCAAAGGAAAGGTGTCTAAAATATATGAAAGAAAACATTGCATACAACTGCATATCTACACATATACAACAATGAATACGTAACAATTTAGAATAAAAGAATGCAATATGTAATTAGAGGAAAAAGAGAGAGAGAGAGAGAGAGAGCGAGCAGTTCTTCAGCCAAACTGTTTTGATCCACCGATAACCTGTCAAATCAATGTCTCGCTATGCATTTTGGTTGAAGAACGGTGATTGCTCTCTCCAAGGATAGGAGAGCTTGTCCTAGGCCTATTACATGCCGGCACGTGTGTGAAACACACCGCATTGCAAGACACTCATGTGACAGGTTAGATTACAACAAAGAATTGATACACAACACAGGAGAAACAAGCCGGAAAATGTGAAATCACGCTTGCCGATTACATGACCATTTTCCGATTTCACGTCACAGGTGAATTTGTGACGACACTAGAAGGTAGTTTAGAAGCAACATATCAGCGCAGGTAAGTTGAAGCAGAACGTTAATTGGAAAAAAGAATTCAAACCAGAAACCGAAGTCTAATAAGATCATTGACAAAGAGAGAAACATAATCGGTGGTAAACAAAATCCATCGTTGCCGGCAAGAGTTGGGTTTACAGTGAACCCTCTGTTTTTCAGCTAGGAGCTAGAGTTACCAACAAATGGACATTAGGTCCTCAGTAAAGAAAAGAAAGAAAAAAAAAAAAGAAGAAGAAAACATTGATTTATCTGGAGGAAAACCGCAGTCGCTCACTTTTGTGCACTGAGTCTCTATACGCACGCATCATTCTAATGCATTGCTAAGGTACAGAACAAGCCCCATATGCGGTCGTTAAGAAACTCAGCATGTGAGCTCGTATACATCGCCAAAAATACTCCTTCAATCCTTCACTTTACAAGCGAGTCCTCAAATGTTAAAACAAAAGGCATTAGATTGTTATAGAAATAGTCCGAAGAATCTTAGTTCTTGTCGTAAAACACAAAATGGTCAATTTTTCAGTACTGATTATGTCAAAAGCATCTAAAATCTGCAAATTCGAGACAGCCTATATATGAATGCAAAACTTTCGTTTTAACATTTTATCGACTGAAACTAGATGCTTTCAGAACTAAATATAATGCTTCCACAAAATGTAGGCCTAGATGTGGCGACACAAATATATCAAGGCCATGCTTTATTTGAGTATCTCAGGGCCTACTTAGGCTTACCATGTGTTTATCAGGCATGTCTGTGATTGATGTGCACCGATACTGGTCTTGTTTTTAAAGTTACCTCTTGTTTGTTACATAGTTGGCTTAAGTATTTAATATGACGTTGGCGGTATTTGTATGATTATATGTGCGCACCGACACCTGCGCGCACACGCACACACACACACACACACTACACACACACAACACACACGCACGCACACACGGACCTATGTAAACACATACTCTCTCTCTCTCTCTCTCTCTCTCTCTCTCTCTCTCTCTCTCTCTCTTATTTAATTTATCACATCATTCTGTGAAAAGACGTAAAAATGAAAGTACTACTGCTACTACTACATCGCCAAAAGCAGGCGCGGTCATAAAAGAAAAGAAAGTCGATGACACACGCGACAGTCACGCCGCGGGGCGTGACTTTCAGTACTGTACTCAGCATTATTGACCAGTGCACACAGAACCCCATTAGACAGTCACACAAACTGTAGCACTAGGGTGCCACGTTATAAACCCTATTCGTGGAGGGCGCGGTCGATGGATCGGTGGGTGAGACTGGCATCCTACTGGCCTGAAGAGTCCAGACTCTAGTCTGTGTAGTTCTTGGCGTTGCTGTCTCCGGCGGTGATGACAGGTCGACGTCGTTGTCGTTGTTGCTCTCTGTGGCAGCCTCTTCCCCAGCTCTTGCACCGTCCCTTCTCAGGGCCGCTGATATGGATCCACACGGTCCACTTTTTGGCCAGCTCGGGTAGAACACACCTGACTGGTCTCTCCTCTCCCCTCCACCCCTACCCCCCCCCCCCCCCCGCTGGCAAGCCAGACAAACTGGACGCGGTTACATAATTATACGGCTTCTACGCACAAATCGCGGTCACTTTCCGTCGGGCTTTAACTTGTTGTGGCGAGTCACGTGACAAGGAAGCCCTCCACCGATTGGCTGTTACACTGCCTATGCTAGGGGGGGGGGGGGGGGGGAAGTAGTTCTATTCGTAAAAAAATAATATGCAGGCTAAAAGTATCCGCTTCGTAGAAAGCCCAGTGTTCAACCTATTGTGCTGCAACGTGTAGTCAGCAGCGGGGAACACACCTAACACTAACACCGCCACAGGGCACGTGTCAACACGACGAGGTGCGACTGTGGTCAGTGCGTCGTCCAGTTAACCCGTAGCCCTCCGTACGGCTGGCCAAGGGCCGCAAAGACAGCTGGCAGTCGCGACACGCGCAATGGCTCGCAGGGAAGCCAGGTTTGGCCGATTTCAGCAATGCCTACCCGTGATTTACTCTACATTTAATGGCGCTGCTTAAATAGTGTTAGTTTTTATCCCTCGAGTTGCTGGCCTTGATTCCATTCCATTGAGTAAATCACATTTCAGTGTATAAATGCTTATGACTCTTTTTCTGGAATTTATTTTGTATCTATGTCTAATGATTTAGGCATGACTATCCCATTTTTGTCACTTCATTTCTCTCTCCTGATTTTCTTGTAAATTTTTAGAGTGTTACTTACTGTTCGGTCTTAACATTTATTTTTTCTTGAATACAAAAGAAAATAGCATTGTACTAACGACTGCTGGCCAGGTCATAAGAAATGTTAGCTTTTTTTTTTTTTAACAGTCTAGAAACATCGTTGATAAATAACAATCTAAGGGTAGAAATAAACATAATCATTTTATGGGCAAATTACATGTTGTGTCTTATTCTTTTTTTATATAGCAACATCCAAGCAGTACAGATTCTTTTAATGATTATACATCGACAAACGAACAATTTGGACAGAAAATATGTTTACTAAACAAGTTTACAACTGGTTTGAACGTTGGTAATCTTAGGCTGTGTCTGGACATGCTGTTTTTGATTCCCCATTTCTTCTGTGTAATTTGAACTTGATTTTAATAGAAATTTGTTTCTTTATAGTCGCGCAAAGTTGGTATCTTACTAAAGTTATCACTCTGTCAGTAATTAGCACATGCAAAAAACAACCTCTTGTGAGGAAACAGAAATGTATGATAGTCATCCCTCGTAATTTCCATTTAGTAATTTCACACCACAAAATCAACGCAGTGTCATTAATTTGTGTTCATCGTGTATGTAGTGTCATAAATTTGTGTTCATCCTGTACTCAGTGTATCTGTATAGGCCCCTTTTCATTAACTTGCCCCAGACAAAGAAAGTGCTAACACATACCTCTATATCAAAACATTTTTCATCAAAAAAGAAGTTTAATAAATCTTAATGTAAATGAAATTTAAACCAGTGATGTTGTAATTTCAAAACTACTAAAGTATTATCATTTTATAAATCGAAATTTTGATTGAATATTTTACCAATATTCCTACAACAAAATATGATCGTTTTGGGTGGAAAACCTGCGTTTTAAATCATATTCAAAACTTTGTTAGATCAGTTTTATCCCTTGAATTGCTGGCCTTGATTCCATTCCATTGAGTAAATCACATTTCAGTGTAATATAGGTTGTGACATTTCTGGGATTGTTACTGTTTGATGAATGATGATATAAGAAAAAATAACACTTATAAAATGCTTATGACTCTTTCTTTCTGGCATTTTTTGTATTTATGTCTTATGATTTAGGCATATGACTATCCATTTTTGTCACTTCATTATCTCCAGATTTTCTCGTGAATTTTAGTGTGTTACTTACTGTCAGTCTGAACATTTATTATCTTGAACACACAGGAAAATAGCAATGTACTAACGACTGCTGGCCAGGTCATAAGAAATTTTAGCTTGTTTTTCACTCTCTAAATACATCGTTAATAAACAACAGTCTAAGGGTAGAAATAAACATAATCATTTTATGGGCAAATTACATGTTTTGTCTTATTTTCTTTCATATAGAACAACATCTAAGCAGTACGGATTCTTTTAGTGATTATACATCAATAAAAAACAATTTTGGACAGAAACCTATGTTTACTAAACAAGTTTACAAACGTTTTGAACGTTGGTAATCTGAGGCTGTGTCTGGACATGCTGTTTTTGATTCCCATTTTCTCAGTGTAATTTGAATTTGATTTTTAATAGAAATTTGTTCTATTATAGTCGCGCAAAGTTTGATATCTTACTAAAGTTATCACTCTGTCAGTAATTAGCACATGCAAAAACAACCTCTTGTGAGGGAACAGAAATGGTGGCAGTCATTCCTCATAATTTCCATTTAGCAATTTCACCACGAAATCAACGCAGTGTCATAAATTCGTGTTCATTCTGTACTCAGTGTATCTGTATATGCCCCTTGTAAACAACTTGCCACAGACAAAAAAAAAGGTGCTAACACATACCTCTATATCAAAACATTTTTCATCAAAAAAGAAGTTTAATCAATTTTAATGTAAATGAACTTTAAACCAATGATGTTGTAATTTGAAAACTACCAAAGAATTATCATTTTATTGATCAAAATAATGATTGAATATTTTACCAATATTCCTACAACAAAATATGATCGATTTTGGGTGGCAACATGCGTTTTAAATCATATTCAAAACTTTGTTCGATCAGTTTTATCCCTTGAGTTGCTGGCCTTGATTCCATTCCATTGAGTAAATCACATTTCAGTGTAAATAGGTTGTGACATTTCTGGGATTGCTACTGTTTTATAAATGATGACATAAGGAAAAAATACTTATAAATGCTATTATGACTCTTTTTCTGGAATTTATTTTGTATCTATGTCTAATGATTTAGGCATGACTATCCATTTTTGTCACTTCATTTCTCTCCTGATTTTCTTGTAAATTTTTAGAGTGTTACTTACTGTTCGGTCTTAACATTTATTTTCTTGAATACAAAAGAAAATAGCATTGTACTAACGACTGCTGGCCAGGTCATAAGAAATGTTAGCTTTTTTTTTTAACAGTCTAGAAACATCGTTGATAAATAACAATCTAAGGGTAGAAATAAACATAATCATTTTATGGGCAAATTACATGTTTGTCTTATTCTTTTTTTATATAGCAACATCCAAGCAGTACAGATTCTTTTAATGATTATACATCGACAAACGAACAATTTGGACAGAAAAATATGTTTACTAAACAAGTTTACAACTGGTTTGAACGTTGGTAATCTTAGGCTGTGTCTGGACATGCTGTTTTTGATTCCCATTTCTTCTATGTAATTTGAACTTGATTTTAATAGAAATTTGTTCTTTATAGTCGCGCAAAGTTCGGTATCTTACTAAAGTTATCACTCTGTCAGTAATTAGCACATGCAAAAACAACCCCTTGTGAGGAAACAGAAATGTATGATAGTCATCCCTCGTAATTTCCATTTAGTAATTTCACCACAAAATCAACGCAGTGTCATAAATTTTGTGTTCATCGTGTATGTAGTGTCATAAATTTGTGTTCCATCTGTACTCAGTGTATCTGTATAGGCCCACTTTTCATTAACTTGCCCCAGACAAAGAAAGTGCTAACACATACCTCTATATCAAAACATTTTTCATCAAAAAAGAAGTTTAATAAATCTTAATGTAAATGAAATTTAAACCAGTGATGTTGTAATTTTCAAAACTACTAAAGTATTATCATTTATAAATCGAAATTTTGATTGAATATTTTACCAATATTCCTACAACAAAATATGATCGTTTTGGGTGGAAACCTGCGTTTTAAATCATATTCAAAACTTTGTTAGATCAGTTTTATCCCTTGAATTGCTGGCCTTGATTCCATTCCATTGAGTAAATCACATTTCAGTGTAAATAGGTTTGACATTTCTGGGATTGTTACTGTTTGATGAATGATGATATAAGAAAATAACACTCATAAATGCTTATGACTCTTTCTGGCATTTATTTTGTATTTATGTCTTATGATTTAGGCATATGACTATCCATTTTTGTCACTTCATTATCTCCAGATTTTCTCGTGAATTTTTAGTGTTACTTACTGTTCAGTCTGAACATTTATTATCTTGAACACAAAGGAAAATAGCAATGTACTAACGACTGCTGGCCAGGTCATAAGAAATGTTAGCTTTTTTCACTCTCTAAATACATCATTAATTAACAACAATCAAGGGTAGAAATAAACATAATCATTTAACGGCCAAATTACATGTTTGTCTTTTTTTTTTCATAAAATAACATCCAGCAGCAGAACAGACTCTTTTAATGATTATACATCGACAAACGAACAATTTTGGACAGAAAAATATGTTTTCTATACAAGTTTACAACCGGTTTGAACGTTGGTAATCTGAGGCTGTGTCTGGACTTTTTGATTCCATGCCTGGAATTCGAACCCATGCCCTTCTGGACATGCTCATTTTCCACTTAATGACTCGCACACTAACCATGTACCACTGAGCCACTGGGACACCAAATATTTGTAGGAAATCTAAGCTTTATGAAGTTCACTTTTGTTCCTTCTTGACCAGATCCAGCTTGAACACCTCTCTGCTGCTGCTGCTTTCTGCCATTGCTTTCAGGGCTCTGGTTTTTTTTTCCCTCCCTGCAACTGAGAGCTGTTTTATGAGGCTGTATGCAGACGTTTCTACAAACCCCCTAACCCCATACAAACCCCCTAATTATATAGTAATTATATAATTTCAAAATTATCAAAATATTATGATTTTATTAAAGAAAGGTTTTACTTTGTATCTGACCAATATTCATACAACAAAGTATGATAGTTTTAGACACAAAACATATGTTTTAAAACATTTTTCAAAATTTTTGGGATCAGAGTTGCTGCCCTTGTTTCCATTTTTTTTTCATCGAGTAAACAGATATACCCTCTTTAATTTCACGTTGTTGTCGATGGGTTATAACATTTTCTGGGGCTGCTACTGTTAGGTGAATAATGGCATTAAAAAAAAAAATATAAATGTTCACGACTATCTATTTTTGGCATTTATATTTATTTATGGTCATATACTTGCCAACATAGCATTGGCCGAACCTGTCCGCCATACTGCGAGCGGATAGTTGGTAGATTAAAACAGTGTTCTATTCAGGTTATCTTCCCTTAACAATATTGCTGTCAAAATCTTTTTTTTTCCGGATCAGGAGTAAAATAACTCATGCGTAGGGCTTCAGTCCCTTCCAATATGGCGACTGGTTCACTGATGGCGCCTGCTTCAGTCAAAAAAAAAAAAAAAAATGACTCAGAGTATTCTCTTTGGTTCAAACATGCCAAGAGCTGAAAAGACTGAGTTGCACACGCAAAGAAGTGCATGCGACTACTTAAAATCGGCTGAATATCGAAAACTCATGTTTAATCAAGTGTGAGCGTGTGTGAAACGACGTACGAGTAGGCTTCTTCCGTACAGCGACGATCGAGATTGTACGCGTATCAGCTAGGCTGGATACGTCAGTTTATGGGCAGGTATCTACGATGGTATGAAAGCATTCATGTCATACTACAAATATATGACCGCTGCCAGTTTGATTCTGTGTACTGATCTCACAGTGACAGTTTTTTTTTGAACGGCAGCAGCCTTTGCGCAGAGTGCTCGCATAAAGCAAGGTGAAAAGTAAGATAGTAACAGTGTGTCTTGGTGTGGCAGCTGCCTCGTCACGTCCCCCCAACGGCCCCAGCGGTCAGGGGAATGACTGACTGACTGACTACCTTGGTGTGGCTGGCTACGCCTGTCGGTGTGTAGTGTGTGTCTAAGAACTGTCTTCACACGGGGACATCTCCTTCGTCTGAGGGGTGCCTTAGTTTTTCCCATCATCGTTTCACAAAACTTTACAGTGTTACTTAGCATTCTGGCCGATTTTTCTCTTTTTTTTTTTTCACTTTCTTTTTTTCCTTTGTTTGTTTGTTTGTTTCTTTGTTTTAAACGTCCCAGTTCAGATGAAAGTGGAAAAGTACTAACACCTACTACCAAGCTTCATTAGATTGTGTGTGTGTGTGTGTGTGTGTGTGTGTGTGTGTGTGTGTGTGTGTGTTTTACAAAAGATTCCTTTAAAAAAAATATGCCAATAAACTGCAATATCAAATAACATTTAGAATAACAGTTTGTCAGTGAGCATCATCAGATTTTTTTTTTATTGTTTCGTCAAAAGATCCTGATACAGTAATCATCCTTCTGATACTTATAGATCATCACACACAAAAATTTTGGACGAAAAAAAGAGAAAGAAAAAAGAATGTTC
>JADBJO010020645.1:0-20000 GCA_016801955.1 Conus betulinus
TTGCAGGAGCGTGTACCACATGCAAAGGCCGCCTTGACTGCTTTCATGTCCAGGACTGGGGACCCTGGCACCTCTCCCACTATCCCATCACTGCTGCTGATGTCCCTGTCCATCACAAAGAAATGTTTTACTAGCATTACAAGACGCACGAAAAGAAAATCATAGAAAATTATATGTGACAAGGGAGAAAAAGAGTATAGAAGAAAGTCCCTACTAATCACTTCCTCAGCTTCAAATCTGAATTTTTTATCACTAATGGAATTTCTACAAACAATATACTATACTTAAGCCCACTGTTAAGATAGCACATTCCATCTTCTGGTGTAATGTTCAAACAAGGTACCAGTGTGTATGCTGGGTTTTTTTTGTTGGTTTTTTGTTTTGTTGTTTTTTTGGTGTGTTTTTCTGTCCCAACCGGCAACCACAGGGAGCAGTCAATGTCAAGTTGTCAAGAGGCAACCCACCGGAGGAGACACTGCACTGTGCCGAGTCACTTCGGTGGTGTTCAGTGGCGCCTGTTCTGATCTAACATACGCAGGACACCACCTACTAAGCCCCCTACTGACGACAATAATTGCTTAGTCGCGGAGCCGGCGTGAGTGAGCTCTCCCTCCGGAGGGCGCCACCACGTCCGTCCAACGACAGCCCCCATGGACTCGCCATTTTGGTCTGAGACTACATGACAGGGCTGTACTCTACGCTTCCTTTCATTAATATATCCCGGCGTCACCAGGCCTGAGAGATACAGGCTCCTGCAGTGCTGGTCAGGAAATCTGAGCAACACTCTCAGAAAACATCCATTAAGTGATGAAACTCGACTGTGTGGTCCAGTCTTCCCTACTGAGTCCGCAGCAAACTCAGAATAAGAAATACTTAATGAATACATTCATTTGTGTCACTTCTCGTTTAAAATCTCATCCAAAGGACTCCTAGGGATTTAAATCTGTTCAGGTGTCGAACTTCGAAGAGAAATATATCAGGGGCTTCAGTGTTTCAGCAGTGGATTAAGCCTTGGACCTTTGCATAACTACAAGAGTGCTTTATTCACTAAAACTAACCAGGCACGAACAGTAAGTTCAAAATTAAACTTCTTATTGTTTTGACAGAAAGTCCTATACATGTATGTGGGACTTTTTGCAAAACTGTCAAATGACCCATTTATCTATGCATACTGATTTTCATATTTGGAAGGCATCTAATAAAAATTAAGAGCCAGAACAGAAAAGAATGTTCTTTTCAATTCATAAGACAAAAAGAAAAGACATTGGTTAACTGCATGTCAGTTTTACCTGAATTTATGAAGCATATGAAAACAAATCTTTTGCAACGCAATTTATAACTGGAATAATGAAACACTAATGCTTAAGACAATTTGACCCATTTTAACAGCTATGTAAAAGGCAGAAAACATCTAATCATGCATAGTTAATATACATCACTTGGCTTTCATGTTAAATCAGAATAAAGAGTATCCTTTTTTTTTTTTTGAATTGAAATTCTACTTAAAGACAATAATAAATCACTCACCAGCATTCAATTCCTCTGGATACAGTACTTCTGCTAACACCTGGCAATAAAAAAAGGAAACCCATCAGTTAACTCTCTTTGAATCATTTACTCAGTATAACAAGAATGCATTTCTAAGTTATGTTGCTAATAAAATATTCATCAACATTTGTGAATCTGTAAAATGAAAGCACATGTAAACACACATGCACGCACGCACACACGCATCCATGCATGCACGCACACACACACACACAACACACACACACACACACACACACACACACACACACACACACACTCACTAACACACTGTCATATACTTGCAGAACTATAAACACATAACACACACACACAAAAGAAAGCACCACACACACACACACACACACACACACACACACACACACCCACACCACACACACTTACTGTCACGTACTTGCATAACTATGATATGTTTACACTGTTTATTCTTTATGTCAATCATACAAACATGTCAGTAGGCATTATTAAGTGCTTTAAACATTATGAATGTACACACACACACACACACAGACACACACACGCATGTATGCACACCACCCAAAGAGAGAGGACAGAGAGAGAGAGGGAGGGAGAGAGGAGGGAGTGAGAGAGAGAGAGAGAGGAGGGGAGGGAGAGAGAGAGAGAGAGAGAGAGAGAGAGAGAGAGATCCCTTTCAGCAAAATATAATTTTACAAAGGCACCAAGTCTCAAAGATCCACAATGAAACATAAATCATTAGACCACCTCGCGGTGCCAAAATCATACCAATCACAAATGGACTGTTTTGTTCCTAATTTACTGTTGACAGATAATGAAAGAAAAAATCATTCTTTCAACAATGACATGATGAAATAGAATGGGTGCACAATACTGACTGATTTCTTAAGACAAAATTTCAATTCATCAAAATTGAATTTGGTAAGAAAGAATACAACAGAGGTCTGCAACAAACTTTATTTTCATATTGTTGTGGAAGAATTAGCAATAAGTACACCAAAATTTAATTTTTTTTTTTTTTTTTCAAATCTAAATCAGATCAGAATGGATAAAATGAATTGATGATGAATTGGCAAACTCCCTTTACAAAGACCAAACACCCAAAACATACCTGTAGACTAGCAGCCTGGTCAATAAACTCCTGGCCCTTGTGGTTGATGACATGGAGACAGGTGGGAGACACAGTGGCATGAGGTTTCCACACATCAGCATCTTCACTCCAGTCATACAGCCCCACTCCACAGCTGTAGCACTTCACCTTATCACTGCACCCTACACACACCATCATTGTCACAGTGACAATCATCACTCCTTGTCACAGCTTTTGCATCACCGCATCTTACACACACCATCAGTATCACAGTGATAATAATCTTTCTACATCAGTTATGTTACTTCACCTTATTACTGTAATCATCATGACACTGACAGTAATGACAAAATCAGTCACTCTCCAGTCTCCATCTTACCTTGTAACAGCTATATATTCATTGATCATAACACCATTATTATGATCATCATTATTTATATCATTTCTTTGCCATTCATCAAGCTACATATATTGGTGCAGCTGTAGCAGACTTTACATTGTCTCTGCAGCCTGCATAGCACCATCATTCCATTCACTCTGTGACGCTCGCTTAAGTACTGACGAAGTGTTTGCTAATTTGTTGATTTGCTAGTGGTTTCCAAGTCGAGCTGTCCTTCACAGTTTAACAATAGTTGCGCACTGCAGTTTCATAGGCCAGAATATGTTACATCTCCGTTCTCATAAAGTACACAGAACTTGAACTTCTTCTTCATTCACTCAGACAGAAACCTCAGTGGCACTGACGAAAGTTGCTGTATGGTTGAGGCCCTCCAGTGATCCATACAACTTTTCCCTCATCGGTGTGCTGGCAGGCCAGATCTCTGTCCATAGCTTTTCAAACTTAAACAATGATGCAAGTTAATTCCAAACTAAGTCAACATAATTAGCTGTACAAAGTAAGTAATTCTTGCTGCTAAACTGAAGAATTCACAACAATCATAGGTCCAGCCTTTCAAGTGAGTGGACTTCACACCAGAACGTGTTCAATAGGCATTATGAGAAGGATCTGGTGCAAGTTGCTGACGACGAGGGGTCCAGGCAATGTTGCAGCTGTCTCACGGGCAAAGGGGGTTCACCTGTGGGCTGGTGTTCCTGTCAGATTCTGGTTCAGCGGACAGTTCTGGTAGGGCTATGTTGAGTCATCGCAGATTCATTCATACAAAATGAATTAATTCACTCTGTGCTAGCAGGTCAATCATCTCTTTACTTCGATCGCCGTTTCTAACGTCAACTCTATCCCGTTCTAATGTCAACTCCATCCCAGTTCTCAAATTACGCGCTTAATAAATCATAATGTCTTGTGATTAGATCTGGATCTAAATAAACGAATGAACATCAAAGGCCGGTACAGTGTAGGCCTAGTTTGCTGTTTGTGTTGATCGTTGCAAATGACGTCTGTTCCGGCGGTATATGCTGCCTTCAGACGGTACAAAGTAGGATCTTGGCACTGCATGACGTTCAACAGCTGTGGGATTAGCTCATAGCAGACTACGTCAAGGGAAATAATTCCCCCACAAGTATAATCGTCTTATGAATTAATGAAGCACTAGGCTAGGCCTAAGATGATGGGAGTTTCAAACGGAAGCTGAAGATCTAGGCTGACTGTCAACGCCGAACGTCTGTCGGTGTCGGTTGGACTGGATAACACACGGTGACACTGACAGCGGTCTGACCCCACTAGCCTGGAACTAACAGAAGCAGCAAAATGGATGAACGGGCCGACGAAGCTGTTCGGCGCACTGGTATAAAGTTTGAACCTCCGAAATCATTCGATGGCACTGCAGCAAATTGGCCCAGGTGGAAACAATGGTTCCTTCGCAACAGAACCGGTTCAGGTTAGACATAAAAATCCATGATAAACGAGTCAGCGTCGTTTTTTACAATGAGTGGCATCGCCGACGATATTATGAAAACACTGAACATTGATGAGCTCGATTATCGAGCTCGATGCACTTGTAGCCAAATTCGATAGTTACTTCAGCGCTCGGAAAAAATACGGTCGTCGCGTGGGCTAAGTTTAATAAGCGAACACAAAACCGGGTGAAGCAATTGAATCACGTATTCAAAACTTGTACGAACTCGCTTAAGAGTGTGAATACGGTTCGCCAAAAATGATAAGCGACAGAACTACAATTGGAGTACTTGATGATACTCCAAGCCAAAGCTGATTTAACACTTGATATCAGCAGCCAGGCCGAAGAACGAAAAGAATGTCAACGCTTCATTGGAGGAGATACTGCAATCAATATAATGAACTAACAGTCAAAGACAAAAGAAAGAAATCTCGCTAAATCAGCAAGAAAATCGTGTGGCTACCGTGGAAAGGAATTTCATCCACGAGATTAAGTGTCCAGCTGTATGTTGCTGCGTCAAACGTCACAATCATCCACTCGGACATAAAACAGTCCATGAACTGTCAGAAGAAGATCTTACACTTCATCTACAGACGAAGAGAAGAATATTTAGGACATGTTTTTCATCTCCAGTTTGATAACTGCTGGTCAGCAGAAATGATAAAAACCCCACATTTTCAAGTTGGGACACATGTGCATCTGTATCAGTTGTGGATGAAAACATGGGCTGATTCTCATGAACTGACTAAGTCACACAAACAACTGAAAGTTCCAGGCAACACCAAACTTACACTGCAAGCACAGCTATGCTACAAAGACTGCAAGCACAGTACACTACAAAAACAGAGAAATAATCGAAATTCCTTACATCCTGAGAGGCCAAACCAACTCCCTTCTCAGTCAGGCAGCCTGTGTGAAACTGGCCTTGTCTCACATGTTGACCAAATCAATCCAGTCCTGAATTCCAGACTTCAAGTGAATTTTTCTAATTTCTTCCAAGAATACCTGGGCAAGCTGGACACCACATACACCATCACTCTGAAAACCTGATGCCAAACCAGTGTGCATTTATACTCCCTGGAAAATTGCACATCCTCTCCTTGCCAGTGTCTAAAATGAGATGGACCACATGCTGAAGAAAGGATTCATTTCTCCAGTCACAGAGCCCACCCACTGGTGTTCTGGAGTTTTTGTAACAAAAATAATGGATCCATTCTCCTTTTTTGTAGACCTGACACAACAGAACAAGTCAGTTCAACATGAAGTCCAACCATGGCTTCGTTCATGAGAGCCTTGCAAAAACTGGCAAACTCCAAAGTTTTTTTCAAACTGGATGCCTGAAGTGGGTTTTGGCAAATACCTTGTGCCAAAGAGTCAACCACTACACTACATTTATCACTACAAAGGACATTACTGTTTCAACAGACTTCTGTTTGGCATTTGTTCCGCCAGCAAAATCTTTCAACAAATTACTTCTTCAACGATCCTGGCTGAAGTGATATGGATGACGTCATTGCTCACATGGATGATATTCTGGTTCATGCTAAGGATCAAACTTCCCATGATCAACATCTTTAAGAAGTCCCGAAATGGCTACAGGAGGCAGACCTCACTCTCAGTGAGAAGTATGAATAAAAAAAAAAAAAAAAAAAAAATCCGCCACTGGGCCACATCATAGACACTTCTGCAATCCGCCCAGATCCTGCAAAACTAGATGCCATCCAGTTTTCTTGCACCCACCAATATTACAAAACTTCAGTGTTTCCTGATCATGACAAAACCAGGTGGCAAGTTAATGCCCCATCTTGCCAGCATCACAAACCTGCTGCTCTCTCTTTCTTACACAAGAACACTGAGTGGACATGGAAATGGCTCTCCAACAAGTGAAAAACCTTCTTGTCTCACCACATGTCCCAGCCCACTACAGCACAGAGACAGAAACCTTCCTGCCCATTGATGATTCGAACAGAGGTCTTGGTGCACTTTTGTACTTAAACAAAATGACAAGACACTATGTCCTGTGTGCTACACATGGTGCTCTCTTTCTGATGCAAAACACAATCATGCTATCATAGAAAAAGAAGTCCTTGCAGTCACATGGGCTGTGAATGGCTATGCAAATACCTCCTTGGACTTGGTTTCACAGTTGAGGACTGACCACTAGCCTCTAGTTCCCCTCTTGTCCACCACAGAAAATGCCAAAATGCCTCCAACATTCAACTTTTCCAAATTCGACTCATGAATGCGATTTCACCCAAACATTGTGCTTGTTAAAGGAAAAAAATAAAACCTCAGCAGATGTTCTGTCACGTGCACCTCACTCTCGTCTCAGCCAGAAAAGGAAGATATCAAACTCATCAATAGTGCTGAACTACTGGCAAGACAGACTACTGACAGCCTTCCAGCCTTAAAAAAGAAAAGCAAGCTGCAAAAGAAATCAGAGAAGTTCTGCAAAAATCAGCTCTGAAACAGCTCAAATCAGAGAACACACTACATCAATGGATGGTCCACCTACATATCAGAATCGCCACTACTCAAGCAATATTCGACCGACAAATAACACTTCCATCATAGATGATCTTTTGCTCTTTGATGACAGAGATGAGACTTGAAATATTCAACCGCATTCATGAAGAGCACCTTAAAATTGTGTAATGCCAGCACTCGCTTCATTCTCAGTCTGGTGGCCTCATATCTCTACAGATACTGAAGACCTTGTGAAAAAAATGTGACAGCTGTAAGACCTCTGTCATTGTGGTAGACTACTATAATTACTCTTGATGGCCAGAATTGCATCGCCTTGACAGCCAGACAAGCAAAACAACCTCATCAACAAATTAAAGAGCATTTCTGAGGTTCATGGCATCCCTAATGTATTGTCTCTGACAACAGACCTCAGTTTGCCACACACTGCAAGCTCTCCTCACGATCCTCAAAGTAATGGAGAGGGCAGAAGAGCCATATAGACAGAAAAAAGCAAAGAATCCATACAATGCTCTCCTTCTGAACAGGGTAAGTCCACTGCAAAAAATAGAAAATCCCTAGTGAACTCTTGATGGGAAGAAAATCAAAAGCAAAAATCCCCATTGTTCCCTCCAACCTCCTCCCAAAGGTCCCTGATCACTCCCTCATCAGACAGAAAGAAGAGGACGTGAAAAAAACAACAATGCTCCCACTTCAATCTTCGTCATGCTACAAGAGAAGCAACACTTCTAAAACCTGGTGACACTGTCTTCATTAAGGACATGGAGAAATCAGGAACAATCTTGGAGCAAACACCTAAATCACCGTTCTTTCATCGTCCAGAGGGACAGTGGCCCCATCAGACACAATCGCACACAAGTGGTCGCAGCCTCCAGTGATGTGCAGGCTTTGCAAGGAACAACTGCAATGACCGAGGAATCACCTACATCACCTTCACCTTCTTACCCGTTTTCTTCACCTCAAAAAGTCCTACCCCAACTCGGCAACCGTCCCCCAGTTCCAAAGTCTGCATCACCAGATATCACATAGATCTCCAACTCCAGACATCACCCCACCACTCCGCAGATGGCAAAAAACCATCAAGAAACCACAGCAGCTTGATTTATGAAAAAAAAAAACCCAAACAAATGAAAAAAAATAGACATTCCAGTTGTTGTGATGCTATGCACCATAAGACAATGTCCAGTTTCGATTGTTCATATTTTAATAACTTGATATTTTAATTGGAAAAGATTATGAATTTTATATATAACCATACATGGCAAAATAATCATTGACAACAAAAAAAAAGGCGGGGATGGAGGTAAGAAAGATAAAACAGATCATAAACAACATGCAACAATATGGACAAAAAGATATCATATATATGGAAGATAATGAACTTCATAAATGAAGAACATTTTAAATATAAATATACATATCAACAAACTGTTCATCTGATAAACATTGTTTATTCCTCAAAAAAAAGGGGAGTTGTAGGATAAGCTCATAGCAGACTACATCAAGGGAAGTAATTTCCACATAGGTATAATTGTTCTTATGAATTAATGTACCAAGACAGATGGGAGTTTTCAACAGTAGTTAAAGAAACTATCTGCCAACGCTATACATCTCTTTGTATTGGTACAACAGGATAACACAACACCTGGCATCCATTCCTTGACGCCCAGGAGCAGAGCCATGGGAACATGATCCCCAGGTTGAAAAGAGTTTTAGAGGTGCTTAGTTTGTCATGGTAGTATTTCTATGTAGCTTTTTCAACCCTCATATGTTGCTTGATGTCTTGGCTGTTGTACACTACTGAGGGTGTCATTCGGTAGATGAGCAAGGCCGGATGTTTGTTTGTCTGCATTTTTCCTCCACAGTCTTTTCACTGTTTGTACAGCACGCTCAACTTGTCTGTTAGAGCTGTGGAAATCAGGGCTTGAAGTTTTGTGACTGATTCCGTGACTTTACAAACTTAGAAAACTGTTGGCTTGTAAACTATGTACCACAGCCACTTCTCAAGGTGGAGGAAATTCCATGATGGCCCAACTTGCTTTTCAATTTTTCACTGACAGAATCGGTACTTGTGTTCTTGAGCTTGTCCACTTCAATTAACTTTGAGTAATAGTCTACTGTCAAAAGCTTTTTTCCCCCATGGAAGTCAAAAGATGACAACTGTGTATGGAAGATTTGGAACTGGTGTAGGAAGAAGTGCTTCAGCGGATGGTTTTCTTCTGAACTCTGCACACTTGCAGCAGTTTTAATTTTCTCTTTGATTTAGTTGCATTCATTGACGGCAAATACATCACTTCTCTGGCTTGCTGCTTACAGTTACACTTGGCAATACCGAGGTGAGACTTCTGGATGAGAGCCAGCATCTGTTTTTGGAGACTGGGTGGAATGACAATCCTTTAAAAATGATACCATGTGAGACTGTTAATTGATCTCTTAGACTTAAGTCCAAAATTGTTGCATCTCCTGGGCACATCACTCCTGTCTGACCAGCCATCGAAGATCAGGACTTGCAACTGACCAAGTTCCTGCCGTGTACACTCCTCGAGTTGAGTGTACTTTTCTAAAATTGTGATTGGTGCATATGTATTCGCAGCCTCTATGTGTGATTGAGTATTTGCCAGCTGCATCTATATGACCGTCCTTTCAATATTTTACTCGCAAACTGTACCACTGCAGGCAGAGCAGCATGCGTTTAAGTGTACTAGTGCTGACAGAGGTGGGTGGTGAAGATCTGCTCAAGTTGTTTGTGTTCATTAAAAATAGTGACTTCTTTACCAAATATGTAACATTCTAACAATGGATTTTTGCACACATTTTAGGCCAGCCTTGGAAGGAACACAGTCTGTCTTCTTCCATCTGAAAATGCACATCTGATTTTTGTTTCAGAATCACTGAGTGTCTTTTGCTGCCTGTTGTTTCAAATGTGTATACACCAGTCTTATACACTTCTCTTGGTTTTGTGAAATGTTTCCCCCATCAAAGTCCAGGACGAAAGGGCATGTGGGAGATATATGTTTTTATGCACAGCACCTGGTTGATGTTAACTGAGAATCGGCACAGTTACGCAATAAACACACATCACATCCTGCTGCTCCCTCCTGAAAATGAACCCTTCCTCTGCCCATGTCTGGTACTTGGTGTTACTAATGGGGTGGGTGAATGTCTGAAGCAATAACAGGCAAAACAAGTGGTCATAATTCCCCGATTTGGCTTTGAACGGATGTGTGATGGGTGTCTAAAGCTAGCCCCTTCAATGAGGCATTTGATTTGTCATGGTGTTACTCTGATGAACCACACTTTTTGGGTTCTGGTGATCTTTATCTTCAGTTTGTTGATCATGTTCATGTGATTCTGTGAAAAGCACATGCTGCACCCTCCCTGCTCATCATTATCTGCATTGTCACACTTCATCATAATCAGACGCAAGTCTTTAACAAAATAGTCAAAGGAATCACCATGGTCCTGTTTTCTTTGCTTCAGTTTGTGTCTTGCAACTGGTTTGTTCTTTCTGGGCTGAACATATGTTTCAAATTTTTCTAGAACTTTTGTCAGGAAGTGTGGTAAATTTGTCATCCTTGCGCACCAATCCAAGTGCCGATTCATCCAGCTTTCTGCTTGTCAGTTAAGGTTGCCAGTGGGCCACTGAAGACAAAGCCAATGCGGTCTTTAAATCAAGTGAATTCTTGGAAAAGATCTGAAGCATCCCAATCGATACATGATTTTTCAAAGTTATATTCGCCAGGCTTACAGTTTTTTGGTTGTTTTATTTTTTAGTGAGCAATGGTATGAACTTCTGACACCATGTAATGCACTTTAATAGGTACTGGCGAAGCGTTTGCTCATGCATTGATGTTACTAGTTGTTTCCAAGTCAAACTGTCCTTTCACAGTTCAGCAGTAGTTGCCCACGAGTTTGTGAGATTTTAGTATTTTACGGTGGAAAGATTTTTAACAAAATTTCGGGTGTCTTTTTAGAAGATGTATTTTTAAAGGTTGTGTAAATGAATGACTTGTGAGTTGACTTCAACGCCGTGACAGCCCTGATATGGCCCTTTGCGGTCGGCTGGGCTATAACCAATATTTACTTTACCTTCATAGGCCAGAAGGTTACACACACACACACACACACACACACACACACAAGCACACACATTACACACATAAACACACAAACATGTACACAAAGGCATATACAGCAGCATTAGATCCACACACACACACACACACACACACACACACACACCATTTTGTGCACAGTTGTTGGAGGGGAACATGGAAAAGGGAAGGTATTTTGGTCACTAAGGCAAATGAAAAATAAAGAAGATAAGAACAAAATCATTACTCTTACCACTGTAGAAAAATCCAGCAGACGCCATGGCACTAGCTGGGAAGATTTTTGCACACATTTTAGGCCAGCCCTGAAAGGAACCCAGTCTGTCTTCTTCCTTCTGAAACTGCACATATTTGATTCTCATTTCAGAATCACTGAGTGTCTTTGCTGCCTGTTGTTTCAAATACACCAGTCTTATACACTTCTCTTGGTTTTGTGAAATATTTCCCACATCAAAGCCCATGATGAAAGGGCATGATGGAGAGGTGTTTTTATGCACAACACCTGGTTGATGTCCATTGAGAATCAGGACAGTTCACACAATAAACACACATCACATCCTGCTGCTCCCTCCTGAAAATGAACCCTTCCTCTGCCCATGTCTGGTACTTGGTGTTGCTGATGGGGTGGGGAAAAGTCTGAAGGCGGTAACTGGCAAACAAGTGGTCATAATTCCCCGATTTGGGCTTGAACGGATGCGTGATGGGTGTTTGATGCAAGACACTTGAATGAGGTGCTGGATTTGTCATGCTGTCATTCTGATGAACTTCACATCTTGGGTTCTGGTGATGTCCATCTTCATCTTGTTGATCATGTTCATGTGATTCTGGGAAAAGCACACGCCGCACCCTCCCTGCTGTCTGAATTTCTGTAGGATGTGGTGATTGTTCTGGTGTCATACTGCTTGCAGTCTTTGTATTACTAGGTGAAGAACTGGCAGAGAGATTTTCCATCAAACTTGAGATATAAGCCTGCGTTTCTGTCAAACTCGCGACTCTTGTAGTGGTATCCTCGTCAGAATCTGGGGGATTCAAAGCCGGGCATCTTTGGCTAATAACTCTGTGTACAGCTGCTGGCATTTCATATAACTTACAGTTGTATGGTGGAATATCAGTACTCCAATCAGAGAAACGAACGGCACAAGACTGGCAGACCACCTCATCCTTTAAACAATCTGCAGTACGTTCGAAGTGAGCTCCTGCGGCTTTGGAAACAAAATTTGAGGTTCCAGAGAAAGCATCACTTGGCACAGGCCACTGTCCAAAGGTAGACAGTATTTGCATCGCCTTGGAAGACATTTTCTCTCCTATATTTATTACTAAAAGAAAATATTTGCTTACAAAATCCACTGAACACAACACGATGTCCAATTCTATCGAAAGAATTGTGGAAATGTGGGTTTGTTTAGCAATCCGCCATTTTGGTAGTTTTCAACCTTGACCTTATGGAGGTCAGGAAAGGGGACGTAACGCAGCGACTACTGTGACCTGATTTGACCTCAATTTGGGCATTGATTCCTAATAAATCAAAATATCAGACACAAAGGCGCGCGCGCACACAACACACACACACACACACACACACACACGCACGCACGCACGTGTTGAAGTATGCTCTTGGATACACGCACATACGCGCGCTCTCTCTCTGTCTCTGTCTCTGTCTCTCTCTCTCTCTCTCTCTCTCTCTCTCTCTCTCTCTTCTTGGTGGTGGCTTTTTTATTGTTTATTTGGCTGGGTTGATTGTTTGTTTGGCTTGATGCTGATTGTTTAATCATGTTTTAATGCCTATGTTGTATTAGCTTCGTAGAAAAGTAACGGCAGCGCAAGTGTGAAAAATGGCTAACTAAGCCCATTCTTTTACTGTTATAAAATAATCATTTTCATTGTTATTGTCATTGTCTGTCCGTGTCGTGTCTGTCTGTCTGTCTGTCTGTCTGTCTGTCTCTCTCTCTCTCTCTCTCTCTCTCTCTCTCTCTCTCTCTCTCTCTCTCTCTCTCTCACACACACACACACACACACACACACACACACACACACACACACACACACACACACACTCGCAGCTGAATTGAATCCTCGCTGTTTTATTCATAATATACTCGTTTCGAAGTACAGGCGAAGCAAGCAAGTTTTGAATGGAGGGGTGAATGTGTGCAGTAATGTTATGGGTGCAAGGCAAGCTGGTGTGCTGAAGCTATATATAAACAAGTTATGTAAAAAATAAGACAAGCTCATTGCGAGTGATGACTGCCATGTTTTAGGGAAATGCTTAGAACTTATGCCGCATGGACGCCGTCAGTTTTAGGACAAAGAGGATTGAATCAAGTGCGCAGAAAAACTTCGGTTACTCCACATCAATCAGTTTCCCAGATTCTTGAATACTTGCATGCCACATTTCCTTGTAACCAGGGCGAGTGTGAATGAATGGTAGACAGAGTGTCATTGTGTATGTGTGTGAAGGGGGAGAGGGGGTGCGTGTGTATACGCACGTGCGCACATAAGTGTGTGTGTGTGTGTGTGTGTGTGTGTGTGTGTGTGTGTGTGTGTGTGTGTGTGTGTGTGTGTGTGTTGTGTGTGTGTGTGTGTGTGTGTGTGAGAGAGAGAGAGAGAGAGAGAGAGAGAGAGAGTGTGTGTGTGTGTGTGTGTGTGTGTGTGTGTGTGTGTGTGTTATTGATTAGCTCTTGCCCGATGTCTTCATTGTATCCCTTAGTGTCTCCTGCTAGACTATGTAGAACGCCTTATCGAAGTCTATGAAGACGTGTTATCTGCTCCCTCTAGTGTTGGAGAGGCAAGGGGACAAGATCAGGCTCCCGCGCGCAGTGTTGTATTCTATTCCCCTGTATGCATGCGAGACATGAAGCCTCACAGCGCATCTGGAAAGAATCCGAGCCGTGGAAATGAGGTGTTACTGTGAGATACCAAACGTAAACAACAACTGCGTCAACTATCAAACTATCTTGCAGCACATTGAACCATAAGAGGATCTACTGAAATCAGTTAAAGAAAACTTCGTTGGAATGACGATGTAACAAGATCCATTGGGTTTGTTAAGACAATCCTCCAGGAAAGTATTAAAGGAGGGAGGTAGAGCAAAGACAGAAAAACAAATCACACACGCACACACACACACACACACACACACACACACACACACACACACACACACACACACACACACATACACACACACACACAAGATGGCTGAACAATATTGCAGAGTGTCCGCAGAAAACATTTGCAGATACAGAAGCCTTGCCACACAGCTAACAGAAGCGGAAAAATCTGAATAATTATTCTTCAGTGTGAGACCAAAACGACTCCCACAGAGTTTAGGAACAAGAAGAAGAGATACATACTTGGCGATAAGCATAGGCGTACCTAGGCATCCCAGGCTGAGCAGCCTTGTCTGTGGACTGAATAGGTCCTACCTAGTTTAAATCTCACGGAGATGATAGTCTTGATTCAAGATTCGAACACTTTGTCATTCATTAACTACAACAGCATGCCGACGGCAATTGGTCAAGATCATTCATAAAACAACAGATCAGGTGTGTGTATGTGGACATGAGTCGTAGACGACTGAAATTTACATAAGCATTGAAACAGTTTATATTCTGAGCTCAGGCATATAGGAATGCAGAAAAATTATTGCATCAAACTGTGCATACAAAGATTGCTTTTACACAATAACGAAATGGTCAATACACGAAGTTAAGCATAGGCTACTGACCGATACTCGAGAGCTGATAAGAGTGAGGAAAAGGAAATGACGTGCCATGATCCCAGCTGTGAACCGCATCTCCTTAGCACACCCCAGGACATCGTCTGATTGCCGGACTGGCCCAGCTGACGCCATGTAGTCTTCAGTCGCCGCCCTAATTCGTCTTCTCCTGGACTTTGATTAACATCGTACCGGCCTGAATCGCTAAGGGATCTGTTGTCTGCCACAGAGTTCTGCAGCTCAGAGAAAAACCTAGTCTAGCGGAGTTTGGGCGTTAGGGAAGTTGCGTCCGTTCTGGGGTGGATCAAAGTCGTCGAATGCTGTCCACCCCCAGACTGAAGTTCAGCTCTTCTTCTTGTCTCTCTCGAGTTCTTTCTTCTTGTCTCTCGAGCTCGATGTTTTTTTGTTGCAAACTCGCATAATAGATATATTCAAAACACAAGTATATTAATAAAACAAGTAGCTTCTGATGTACGGGCATTTTCCAGCATTTTAACTATATGGCTACGAAAATCTCTGTCAGTGTTGGTAACAAAAATGTGAGCATTGTCACAGTTTTCCTCACATTAAATTCCAAGCCCGATCACTCAACTCCTCTGGCTAGCGGAGAGTCGAGGTGAACATTTTCTTTGATTCAAAATTCCAGTCATTATGCTAAAACGACCACTCCCCCCCCCCCCCCCCCCCCCCCTTCCTTTGCCACCCTCGCTTCTGCACATGCTCCCCCCACCCCACCCCCCCCCCCCCCGGCCACCCCAACACCTCCTCCCTCTAACCCCAAATAGTACGTCCTACGGACCGTAGGGGTGTACGATTTTAGCTCGAAGCCCATTTTCCGCTTCCTCTGTCCCTCTTCCCCTTCTCCTCGGCGATATTGCCGACTTTTCTGCGATTATTGCCAGGTGTCTCAGCTGTCTTCACGACTGCTGTTGTGTCAAGTTTGCGTGATGCAGCTGCTGGGTACGTATGGGTCCTATGTGGATGTCATTGGCTCTGGATGAAGAAATAAGACAGTTTATTACATGCACTGTACAAATGGGAAAACTGTTTCCCGCTGTGTGTAAAAGTGTATAACAGTCGAAAGTATCAGAATAAAATTGCCATGCTTCCACCACTCTTAGTTCCTTGTCTGATTTGAAATTATACTCTCTCTCTCTCTCTCTCTCTCTCTCTCTCCCCTCCCCCCCCCCCCCCCCCCCCCCCCCCGCCCCCCCTCCCCTACCACCACCCCCTCGCTCTCGTCCTCACCCACATTCCATGATAAATGCGCTTCACGTCTACACTCACATACATTGAAAAATTCAATATAATCACAAGACCTTTTACTCTGAATTACCAACAAAACACAACGACGACGACGACGATGACGATGATAATGATGATGATGATGATGATGATGATAGCCGTGAAAATTATTTTCAATAATACGAATACACCTTAACACTGATACTGATAATACTATCGCCAATGAAATAAAAACAACAATTGATATAGATAACAAGAATAAGAACAAAGGTGATAACTATTACTATCACACTTTTAGTAACAACAATAACGACAATGATGACAGCTATTGCAGTTAGAATTAGGAGGTAAGTAAGTCGGCCGTGGACGTGAACCATAGTCTTAGCTCCGCAAGACCAATTGCTTTGCCGTCACGGCAAGCTCCGTGAGCTGGTATACCAGATGACGACGCTGCTGGAGTTTTTTCAACGTGAGCACCAAACATTTGCTTGTGGTGTGACTCATCTTGGAGCTGCTCTCCAACAAAAGTGTCCTCATAATTCTGGTGTCGCCTACATCTTTGTTCTTGTTTTTGTTTGACAGGTGGGCGATAGGTGGAGAGAGGGCAGGGACCTAGTTGCCTATGTCTTGGGAGAAGGGGACAAGAGAGGCAGGCTGGATGGGGGCACAGCTGGAAGCAGTGCGAGCGTTTCGCTGTGGCTTGCAATATATATATATATATATTTTTTCTTCTTTCTTTCTTTCTTTTTTTTGCTATTGTTCATTCATTGTGTACTTTGATGTGTATAGTGATTGTAAACAGCTAGGGCATTTATCGAATCGGGCGTGTAGGCCTGCCACTGCTTGGCCTACTGTTGCTGCTGCTGCTGCAACAACTACTACAGAGAAGAAGAAAAAGAGGAGGAACAGGAGGGAAGAAGAAGGAGGAGGAGGAGCAGGAGAAGAAGAAGGTGGTGACGGTGGTGATGATGGTGAAGAGAAGAAGAAGAAGAAGAAGAAAGAATATAGTCCCTTAATCCCCTGACTTTGGTTGCTCCCAGCACACTGATAACATTGGAACTGCCAGCCCGGGCGAGTCTGGGTATGACTACACAGGTCTACAGGGAAGTCGGAATGAGCTGGGCTGGAACAGCACGGGCGCACTTCGGATGGTAAAGGGAAAAACAACGGGAAGGAAGGAAAGAAGGAAGGACGGAAGAAAACGTGATGTATTCCTTTTCCTAATTCTTTTATCCCCCCACCCCAACCCCCACCCCCACACCTTCTTACCTCCCCTCTCCTCTGTCTCTCTCTATATATACAAGAGTCAATATATATATATATGTATATATATATTTTTTTTCCCTCCTGTGTGTTGTTATTATAATAATTCTTTAAACGAATTCATTAAACACAAACTTAATAGCATATGACGGAATAGTTTGTTTTTTTTTTTGTTTGTTATTCCTTTTTTACCCGATTCCAAATATATACTGTCATACAGGTTATACAGACATGTTCGTCCTAAATGTACTTCAAAAACGGTTCCCCGGGGATGATTTCATATTCCCATATAATCCTCTTTGGTTCAAAGAAATGAGTTTCGCCAGCGTTGCTTCTAGCGGCTTCCTTTGTTTCATAAAGTAATCATTATACTTGTAAAGTGAACGACAGCAATTAAGCCGCAGGATGATACCGTCTGAGATTTCTAATGTTGATGAAAAATCAGTGGGACGCTACGCGAGTGTGTCAACGAAGGTTCTCGAATTATTTATGAAATGGTGGATATTGAATGAGGATGAAGTTTGTTCGTTTAAAAAAAAAAAAATAATAATAATAAAAAAATAAACAGACTGATGAATAAATCGGAAAATATTCAAACATCGTTTGAAAAAAATAATCTATGGTAGGCCTAGAATCCTTTAGCGGTGATTTCTAACCAAAGAAATTTTATTCATTCTCTCTCTCTCTCTCTCTCTCTCTCTCTCTCTCTCTCTCTCTCTCTCTCTCAAAGCCGGACTATTTGTAAATATGTTCGCCGTTTGCATGAGGTATACCAAGCATAGTATTTGCTTATGTCATTATCTTTCCCATTAGCAAACTCCAGAATATCGATGGGAAAAAAAACTGGATTAAAAAAAAATGTTATTCATGCCGATAATCTTTCTTCAGTACGTTTGCATATGGTTCACAGTCAACACTGTTTGCAATGTAACCTATTCTCAACCTGAATCATAGGACGTCTCACTATCTTCTACCACTCACATAAAATTGTGTTTAGTGCAATTTTTTGTTTATCCTCGCCCTTAATGTATGCCATCTTTTGTACATTATTTTTTCTTAGAATGAAACAATATTTGCGTTGTTTCATCTGAGAAATTCGATATATGATTGTAGGTGGGAGGAAACGTAGCGTAGTGGTGGTGGTGGTGATGGTGGTGGACGGGTGGCGAAACTAATCTCATTTAGTAAATCAGACGATTATCCACACTGGGTTTTATTTCTCGATGATGTTTCTACGACAAAATACTTCGCTCTTGTCCTCCCAGAATGCATTCTTCATGTAAGGGAGGCATTTTGTTATTATTTTTAAAACAATGACGATAACGAAGATGATGATGATGATGTTGTTGATGATGATGATGGTGGTGGTGGTGGTGGGTGGTGTACCTTTTTTAATCATCGTTCTGGCTGCTTATCCGGGTTTTAGGTTGCCATCCCACAGTGACTGGCTACATAGTATGTGACTACCAGTAAGGTGATAGGCTACTGCACCCTTTTTGTAAATGGCTACTTTTAATGTGACACACTACTCGATGTTGACAGTCTATTTAGAATGTTGCCAACACCACGTCTACTTAACGGTGACAGGCTGCTCGATGCAGACTAGCCACTTTAGTATCCAGCACTACGGCTACTTCAATCCAGCACCACAGCATTTCAGTGCCTTATGGGTATTGGAAGTTTGGCATTGCTGCAAGCACAGCGGTGCGTTAAATATTAAAACATCGTAAACCCTGTTTCATTTAACTTGTCTGATCCTAGTGCTTTAAAAAAAAAAAAAATGCCATCCTTTTAGAGAGTCTTTTCGCACACTGCTTGTCGGTGGTCTCAGCATTCAGTCTGTGACAGTAAGGAGAAGGATTGGATGGAAACGAAAAAGAATGAAAGGAATGAAGTAAGTGGGCTGGACATCAATGGCAGGTTAACATTAATGGAATGAAGGCATGGACAGAGTAGTAGATCGATGATGATGTCTTAAAAATATGGCAGGATGCTTCTTAACGTTAAGTACTCAAATTGTATGCTTGTTCATTTTAATATACTGTGACAAAACCACATAACGTCCCTTCTGAAGTTTTCCTGCTCTTTTCAGTATTTTTGTTCCATTTTCCTCCGATTTGTTTTTCAAACCTTGGAGGATTTCTCTGCTGTTCTTACCATTTCTCCCTTTTGCATGATCTAATAGTTTTGCTGCTTTCCCCCCCTTCTTTCATCCACCGTTTTTCTTGTTTTCTCTTTTTTTTCCGCCCACCCTTTCATCCATTTGTTCTATTTTTTTTAACCTTTTCTTACTCTACATACAATTTCTGCTTTCCACATCCTTTTTCCTGCCGTTTTCCACTTTCTGAACTGCTTCCTACTTTCCCTACTAGTCTCCAGTTCCAATATCCTTTCCTGCTTCCCCCACCTTTTCCTGGTTTCCCTAAATCTTACTTTTCCCACTCTCCATATCTATCCTACTTACTCTACCTTATCGTCCTTACCCGGCCATTTCCCCACTTGTCTTTCCCGCTTGCCATGCTCTCCTACTTTTTCCTACTTACCCTACCTTTTCCTACTTACCCTACCTTTTCCTACTTACCCCTTCCTTTTCCTAGTTACCTTTCCTTTTCCGACTTCTCTCCTCCCCCCCCCCCCCCCCCCCCCCCCCCCCCCCCCCCCGACCTTTTTCTACTTTCCCAAACTTGTTTTTTCCTTATTTTCCTTTT
>JADBJO010020646.1:0-30977 GCA_016801955.1 Conus betulinus
CAATTCTGATGCCACTAGTGTCGGGAAACATCTTCTTGAACAGGGAGCAAGACGATCATCTTGAATTGGGAGCAAGATGATCGGTCGTTGACTGGGAGATCTATACGCGTCTGCCACCAGCCTACACATCACCACCTCGACGTTTGTTACCTGCTGCTCCAGGTCCCCACTAGACTTCACCTCGGCCTTTTTGAATGCTTGTACAATTTTAGCTTTCACTTCACCACTTCTGATATTTCTTCATGCGATTTTGACGAAACATGCTTCATGCAGTCGTTACGTCCGAAACATGCTTCATGCAGTCGTTACGTCCGCCATGAGCACTAGTAAAATCCGTTTCGCACGAGCGCACCTCAAGAAAGTTGGACCTTTTTTGAGCTTGGGACTAAGCACTTCCAAGTCGCTTGGTACGCATTCAAGAAAGTTTGCTCCCTCGTTTTGGCAACTATATTTTTCATATCTTGCTCTTCATCTCTCCAGTGAATGCGTTTTTTTTTTTTTTTTCGGTGGTGGCGGCATTGTTCTAGTAGACTATCTGTGTCAGTTGATGGCAGACCATAGGGTGAGCGAGTGCGCGCAAACTGGAACTAGGGGCAATAACTCCCGTCTCCAAACTAGAAAATGGGTACAATTTTTTTTAAGCCAGTGCTGCCGAATTTCGTATTTCGGTCGTACTCGGCGTATTATCGTATTTTCCAGCCATATTTTGTAAAATACGCTAAAAAAAAATCATAGGGTACACAGGTCTGTAGTAACAGTACATGTGTGTGTGTTCATGTGTGCGCGCTTGAATGTGTGTGTGTCTGTGTGTGTGTTTTTGAGTGTGCGTGCGTGCGTGCGTGCGTGTGTGTGTGTGTGTGTGTGTGTGTGTGTGTGTGTGTGTGTGTGTGCGCGCGCGCGCGCGCGCGCGCGTGCTTGAGCTCATGCGTGCGTGTGTGTGTGTGTGTGTGTGTGTGTGTGTGTGTGTGTGTGTGTGTGTGTGCAGCATCTAGAAACATATACTTCCTGAGCTTTTTCGTGTATAATCAGATTCTTCTTGTTATTTTCTCCGACTTCTTTTACTCTGCAGCCGGGTGCTAAAAGTGTGTATTTCTTGGTCACCCGTCGTAAACGAGATATTTTGTTCATGAGTTATCTTCCCCCTTACTTCCCTTGGTTGAATCTCATTTTATTACTTTGTAAATTCTTTAAATCATGAATACCTCAGAATCTAGTCGCTGAAGTCACAAAAATTAATGTATTCTATTCATTACAACCTTATTGGACTGAAAAGCCCATATTTTCCCTAAACTGGTATTTCAACCAAGTTTGAATTGTCCGACGAACAAACTGTAAATGATTCTTGATTTCACAAAAAGTATGAGAGAACCCAAAGGATCCATGAATGCACATTGAAAGTAAAGTCCATAAGCTCTCATTTCGTATATTGCATGCTCATGATCATTTTCTGTACAAGCTTGACACTAAACGAAATGACTGACGGCGCCGGTCGCTTGAGCGAGTCGCCTTCTTTGTTCATTGTCAGAGTTTTTATCTAAATCGTTGTTTTATGAAATTTGGACTTCCCATTCGAAATCTTTTTAATGACTCCATTTCTATGATAAAAGGAACCGAAAATATACAAAAATTATCATCCGATGGACCATTCTAACAGAATAACATTTTAACGAAAATCGTGTTGTTGACGGAGAGAAAGCACAGTTTTCCAGTGTCAAGTCTGGAGTACCACAGGGCTCAGTTTAAGCACCATGCCTATTCTTGGTCTATATAAATGACCTCCCCAGAAGCTTAAGTCAAAAGTAAGAATCTTTGCTGACGACACAGCCATCTACTCTACCGTGTAACAGGAACACACGGTATACACCAGCTTCTGGAAGATCTGCGAAACCTGGAAGTATGGGAGAAGAAATGGGACATGGTTTTCCCCCCTGACAAATGTACCACTCTCCCAGTCACAAGAAATGAACACCCTGTTCTTAGTGAATATACACTCCATGGCCACACCCTAGCGACTGTACAGTCAGCAAAATACTTAGGGGTCACCCTCCAAGCAACATGGAATGGGACAAACGCATAGACAACATAATGGTGTGGCAAAGTGGTCTTTGGGCATAGCCAGAGCCCGATCGAAACCAAGGATTTTCAATTTGATCTCACAAGTGCAGGATGCTCAATCTCATCTTCGTGCCTGCCACTTTGCACAGATCTTTCATGCAGACTAAATCTGCTGGGTATTGCGTATCAATACAGGTAGCAGGGACAGCAAGCAGCCAGCGCTCAGGTCAGCCAGGCAAACAATCTTGAGACTAGACCAAAATTGATGTTTCTCTTCTCTTTTATGTCAGCAAGGATGGTCAGCAAGCATCTGTCAGCGAGACCCCGTCAGCAAGAACAACTCCGGAACAACAACCCACGAACCCACGAACGCACACACACTCTCCTTTTATACATGCTCATCGTCAATCGATCTAACGACCAAGACTACCACATCACCCTAACAATATAACATCGAAACAAATCTAACGACCAACTCTACAACATCATCCTACCAACATGACATCAAAGCAAAAATAATACTATAACAAACTATTGATAAACTCAGTATAATAGTCTAATTCTAACCAACAACTATTAAACGAAACTTAACCAAGTTTCCAACGATTTGCTTCCTAAAACAAAATGTAAACAAGTAAATCATCGTAGCAACTAGACCTTAGCAACTGTAACAAAATTAATATTCCCAAATAATTGATTTCTGTTTTTTTCGTTGATGTTTTCGTTATTGATGTATGATTTATGTTCGACCTAATAAAACAACTTAAATGTGTGCTTGTTTCGATCTAACTTATATTTACCTATCTTCCATGGAAACATATTCTATTTCAGATCTACAATCTGATCTTTATGATTGAAGAGCGTTTGACGTCATTCGTTTCTTTAAGAGTGATTTATCTTGTAATAATGGATGAAAAAAATTGTAAACAACTTTTCTTCACTTCTCCACATTTGCCCCCTACTCTTGTTTTTCAATGCCCTCATAGAATACAAAGTTGAGACAGGTGATAGGATGGTATATATAACTCCACTTCCTAGTCAATCTCCTGTATTAGGGTTACTGCCCCTTCCAAAAAAATATAAAGCAAGATTTAATCATATTTAACACTTTCCCCCCCCCCCCCCTTTCTCGATTATTCAAGATCCTCCTTGAATGAAAAGAATAGAGTATATTTGCTACTTGTTATTCTTTTTAAAGAGATTAGGACAATTTGATTCATATTGCTATATTTAATAGACAATATGATAATCAATTATTAATAGAAGGGGAAAATCCTGTTTTATTCACGTGAAATGACGTCTTTTCATTCGGCTTGCGTTGTTTAAAACAGGCAAACCAAAAGAAAGAACAAAATGAAGGCACTGATTCCAAACTGCGTTATTTTTAAAAATAAGACAAGTTTGAATCAGGGGAATGGGTTTGTTTCCATCATGAAATTACAATTGAAGACATTGATTCAAATTGCGTTATTTCATGAATAAAAAGCGAATTTGAATCAAGGGGAAGAAGGGATAGTTTAACAAAAGGAACTTTACAACTTATGATCATTTCAGGGGAAGATTTGATTCTAGTGCGTTATTTTATAAATAAGGCACTGAGAATCAAAACGGAAACAGGGAGAAGGAATTTCTTCCTTTCTCTGCCATTCTGTAGCCAAACTACACACGGGAGATGAAAAACATATTTATATATTTCCATGGAAGATTTGTTACAAAACTTTTAGCAAAAAAAACTTTTCAAAAATAAGGAAGCAACAAAAGTTGTAGTCTAATTTGTATTAACACTAACTCTTTTCATTGATGCATGAAAAGTCAGAAGACCTCACAAATCATGAGTAGTAAATGGCTTCATAATGCATCAAATAATCACTGTAATTTTCTTTTTTAAAAGCATCTGACAGAAACAGTACAGTGTGCACGTACATAGCTTGCAGTTTTCATTTCATGTCATCTTAATCATCTTTAGAAAACTGTTTCATCATCTTTCCCTTGCAAATTATTCTATTCTTATGCCAAGTGGATAAGGAGAAGACAACTGAAAAATGCCTGATATCTGAATGCAGAATACTTTTTCTCTTGTTACAATACAACATTCACTGATTTCATTAGTTGTCCACACCCCTTCCCTCCATTCCCTGCTTCTTCCTGTGCCATTGCATTCCTTCTGATCAACTTCAGCCTACATTCCATATCTTCTTCCTATGCCACAACATTCCTTCTGATCAACTTCAGCCTACATTCCATATCTCCTTCCTATGCCACTGCATTCCTTCTGATCAACTTCAGCCTACATTCCATATCTTCTTCCTATGCCACAACATTCCTTCTGATCAACTTCAGCCTACATTCCATATCTCCTTCCTATGCCACTGCATTCCTTCTGATCAACTTCAGCCTACATTCCATATCAAGTTTCTGTATACACAATGCTCAGCGACAACCACATGTGAAATGCATGCTGCATCATGTAAGTTCATCTCTTTCATGAAAGTTAACATGAGCAGAAGAGTCCCTGTTGACACATGTTGAAAGAATTCAATACTTTTCCAAGAGTTGGTTTTATGAGCTGCCAAGTAAGTAGGAGACCATAGGAGACCTCGAAATAAACGAATACATTAGCCAAAATAGGCCTACAAACAGCAACAGGATGCAAACTAATAGTTACTGAATACACACGACAATACAGACAATGGACTAAATTTCAAAGTGAGGTGAGTGCAGGTGCAAATTAAAACACAGCAAAGACAGAATTACTTTCCTGCCAAACGAAAGAATTTAAAGACATTACAACCCAGTACCAGTTCGTTTTGCAATTTTTTTTCATTATTTCGTTTGGCGGCATAGTAGTTCTGTCTCTCTGAAAGTGTTCATTTTTGTAATTTGTTCATTCTTTCATTAGACACCACAACCATTCTGTCTGTGCTCTTGAGACATCGACATGTTTCCATGTACATTTTTCACGCAAGTCATCTTTAGCCATGGCGACATGTCAACGACATCTGCGGTCAAAGGAAAGCACCGCACATATTAGTTCCTGGAGTTGGCAACTAGACACAGGGGTGTTATTTCCCTTCCAGAAGTGACCCGTTTTTTTTCTACTTTCGGATTGGGTCTAGTTAGGGCTCTTCGTTCTAGCCTTTAGTAGTTTATTATTAGTTTATTAGAGATATTGATACTGTAATAACAAATAATACAGTAGTGTAGGGCTGTGAGTACTTACGCCTGCAACCCTTTCTGGGGCATAGGCTGCCAACAAGGGTCCTCCAGGCATCACGGTCCAGGGCAATTCTCTCCAGCTGGTTCCAGGTTTTTCCCCAACGCTGTCATATCTGCATGCAGGTCTCAGTGCCAGGAGTTCCTTGGGTGGCCTCTCTTTCTTTTCCCTGCAGGTTCCAGGACAATACCTGCCTGGTGGTGTTGTCGGCAAGGCTTTCTTAGGGTGTGGCCTATCCACCTCCATCTCCTTTAGAGAATATCTGCATTGGCTGGCTTCTGATTTGTCTGTTGCCCCAGGTCCTCGTTGCTGATCCTGTCTGGCCAGTGGATCCTCAGTATGCACCTCAGACAGGGCTGTGAGTAAAAAGTGCAAAATATTTCAAACCTAAAAGAAAGCTACCATTCTGGGTGAGAGTTGCTAGTGATTAGCATCAATTTGCTAATAACCACCACTGTCTTTTTTCCTTGTCACTTTTATTCTTTAAGAGTATTTCTTGTTATGTAATTTGTTCTTGTGTATCACTTGCGTTAGTATTCCTTTTTTCTCTTCACTTTTATTTTTTAGGGGTAATTCTTCTTACATATTTTTTATGTGCTTCACTTATGTTATTATTTTGATGAATGTTGTCATGATCCTAATACTACTATTAGAAAGCTAAGAATGCATTTTTTTGTCTTTTGTTTCAGATAGCTCGTGGGTTTTTGTTTTAGATAGGCAATCATCTGAGGGGAAATTTTGAAATTAATTGGGCAAACATCAGATTCGACTCGCCCATTTAGTTTAGGGATGTAGGGTTTCTTATCATTGTATGACCTCATCACCTATGCCCCAACAACATTTGGGCAATAAAAGAACTGGAAGTTGAAGTTCTCTCATGTTGTCATTTGAATGAGAGATGTATAAGGGGTAGTCACAAGCCTTGAGACAGAGAGAGTGACACTGCCCCTCCACTCTTTAAGAACAGCAAGCAACAGATCTCTATAAAAGAAAATTATTAAAGCAATCCTCCAGATTGTTGTAACTCATTTTCATAGCGGTTTCCAAACCTGCATTTTTTATGGAAAAAACAAAAACAGAAAGAAATGAGCAATGAAATACTGCTGTCCCACAGAATCATGAATCACAATCAGATACAAAATTTCTTTCTCAATCTATGTGCTGGTTGATTCGGCTACTGAGCAAACTGTTAATCTGTCTCATCCATTCATGGTCAAATGTATGTTTCCATCACTCGTAATACTAACAGTCTCAGTAAAAACAACACTAGTGACATGTGTGTTTCCATCATCTGTAATACTAACAGTCTCAGTAAAAACAATACTACATTACTAGTCACATGTGTGTTTCCATCAAGTGTAATACTAACAGTCTCAGTAAAAGCAATACCAGTGACATGAGCCAAAACAGACCACTTGCCAGGCTGGGAGGGTTACTCATTATGTAGTCCACTATTAGAAACAATATAGGTTCAGGCCTACATTACAGACTTCAATCTGTCAATATGTGTATATCTGTTCCGGCTTTAAAGATATTTGTGGTGCTTTCTTATTAATTTCACTTTACTCTCTGATGGAAAGAATATGTCAAAGTGGTGGCCGCTTTAGTTATATAACTCTACATCACTGGAAATTAGCAAGAGACCAATCTGACTGAAGATCTGACTAATCCATATTATTCAAGTGGATAAGAAAAAAAAACCAGGGTGTGCCTTCATTTCAAAATAACTAATCAAGTCATGTAGTAGCACAACGAAGTGAACCCCTGCGTTTCCAAGTTCTTGAAAGAGGCAACAACAGCCCATATTTTGTAAACAGAAATTTAAGTAACCAATTTGAATGAAAAGACAATTGTATAACTGTCATCGTATTGCTGACAACGAAAATCCTGCCGCCTTACTATAAAGTGTAGAGGTGTGAAAGAAACCAAGAGGGTGGAGGTTGCCTTGTCGCAGTACCAAATCACCTGTCCAGCTACAAGGTTCCTGAACTGACCATTCCTGACTGTGAGCTTGGATGGGCCAAAATAAAGCTGAAACTAGTGAAAGGAAGGAGAGACCTCCTGGTTGCTGCCTATTACAAGCCAGATGATGGAGACAAGGACAGTCTAAATCACTTCTCAACGTCAGTCCAGTGCGTCTCCTCCCTCAACGCCTACGTGGTGGTCAGGGGCGACTTCAATCTGCCCTCCCTCGACTGGACAACATGCAGCCTCAAGACTCCCAGTGTCTACCCCAGACTGCACACACAGTTTCTGGACCTCCTCAATGATCACAGGTTACAGCAGATGGTCACCCTTCCCCACCAGAGAGAACAATACCCTCGATCTCTTCATAACCAACTTCCCCACACTGGTCCCACGCACGGAGGTAATTCCAGGAATCTCCGACCATTTCACAGTCTACATGGAGTTCCAGATCCAGCCAGAACGATGCAACAACACCAAGAGGCTTGTTCCTGCTACAAGCAAGCAAATTGGTCTGCACTACACGCTGCTGCTGTTAAACTCGCAGACTCCATCCTTGCCTCCTTTGACACCAGCAGTGACAGTGAAGAGATCTGGACTGCGTTCAAGAACAGGCTATACCAGATCGTCCACTCCCGTATCCCGCATACCACTCCAAAGGCCAGTACGGAAAGCCCAGGGTGGACTATATGTCAAAAGCACTCATCCGTAAGAGAGACAGAGCCTACAAGAGATGGAAGAAGTCTGGCGACCCAGGACACCTTCAGGAACTCAAAGAGCTGAAGCGTCAAGTCCAGCGCCAACTTCGCAGGAATTACTGGACCCATACAGCTCGCCTCATCGAGGACAGCACAAAAGATGGCAGCAGAGTCTCCAAGGCATTCTGGGGCTACGTAAAAGCCAAGAGGACGGAATCTACGAATGTCTCTCCCCTGAAGGTTGATGGCCGCCTTGTAACGGACGCCCAGGGCCAGGCTGAGATCCTGAGCCACCAATTCCAGTCGGCATTCAGCAAGAGGACACTCTGCACTCCTGAAAACTTCGAAGCCAGGACAGGGCTCAGCTCAACACCGATGGGTCCAAAGTGCAGTACCATCACCATCAGGGAGGAGGGCGTCAAGAAGCTGCTGAGGAACCTGAAGACCAGGAAGGCTCCCGGCCCCGACGGCATCATCACCCCCCATAATCCTGAAAGAGCTCGCCAGTGAACTCGCACCCACCCTTACGCTGTGTTCCAGTCCTCCATCAACTTTGGCACTGTTCCGTTAGACTGGAAGACCGCCCATGTCTCACCCATCTTCAAGAAAGGCGAACGGTACAGACCAGCAAACTATCGCCTCATCTCTCTAACCAGCATACCTGGAAAGGTGCTGGAGCACATCATCGTCCACAACATCATGGACTCACAGAGAGCAACAACATCCTCTGCAGGGAACAGCATAGCTTTATAAAGCAACGGTCCTGTGTCAGCCAGCTGATAGGCCTTGTGGATGAGATCACCTACAGCAGGGAGAAGGGCAAGCAGACAGACATGCTAGTCATGACTTTGTGAAGATCTTTGACAAGGGTGTCCCCCACTCACTCCTGACCCACAAAATACAGCACTACGGAATCACTGGCAACATTAACAAGTGGATCCAGAGCTTCCTAAGCGACAGGAGGCAAGCAGTTGTCATTGACGGTGTCACCTCCACCTTCGTGCCTGTAGAGTCAGGAGTCCCCCAGGACTCTGTCCTCGGCCCTTGCCTCTTCCTGCTTTACATCAACGATCTCCCCAAGGGCCTGACTTCCACCGTACGGCTCTTTGCAGACGACACGGCCTGTCACAAGACAATCACCAAAGCCGCTAACCAGCACGATCTGCAGAGAGACCTGGACAAGCTCGCTGACTGGGAAGAAAATTGGCTGATGTCCTTCCACCCAGACAAGTGTGAGGCCCTACACTTTGGCAAGCGATGGCAGAAAAATATCATCTGTGAGACCACCCACTGAAGTCTTCCAGCGACGCTAAGTACCTCGGTGTCACCATCTCCACTGACCTCAGCTGGAAGAAACATACCAGCAATGTCACCACGAAAGCCAGCAAGTCCCTTGGCTTCCTGCGACGAAACCTAAAGGTCGGCTCCATCTCCATCAAGGACCAAGCCTACAAAACCATGGTGCGCCCCCACCTGGAATATGCATGCAAAGTGTGAGATCCACACACTGACAACAACACACAGTCCCTCAAGAAGATCCAGAGGAGGACTGCCCGCTAGGTAAATAACCGCTATGGCCAAACATCGAGCGTGGGAGAAATGCTTGACCAGCTGAGATGGACATCACTGGAAGATTGGCGAAGAAGAACCCGCCTGACAACACTGTACAAGTACCACCATGGTGACATCATGATTGAGACCAACTATGCGCCAAGACTCCTGAAAACTAGATACACCACTTGGCACTTTCATGAACACCAGTACACCATGGAGTCCAGCTGCAAAAAACTACCGTAAATGCTCCTTCTTCCCCCACACCATCAAGGAGTTCAATAAGTTCCCACCTGTGGCAATGCAATCAGCCTCAGTGGTGGACTTTCAGTCCTACCTCTGATCCACCATCCCATCTCCCATCCCCCCCACCCCATCTCTCCCACCCATCCCCTCCCACCCCATGCCTAGGGTACAAACCCTTCCCACCACTCTCCAAAGTAGGGCCTACCAAAGTATGTTAGGGGTCTGAAATAGTGAGTGTGGTGGCCCCACTTCCCCTGCCCACTGTCCATGCAATTAGGTCGTGAGCACTGACTGCATAAATGACCCATAGCTCCCACAGCAAACTGGAACCCCTTTGTAGATGCCAGAATCTTCAGCTTGATGAAGGCGGGCAGATAAAGAAGAAGAAGATCTTTATTGGTATTGAAAGATTAAATTGTTAAAAAGTTGCACTTACTGTGCATTTTCTTCAGTCGCGTCGATGCCAGGCTTTGAAAGCTCGTCGCAGACCCACTGTACAACGGAGGCTACCATTTTCTCGTCTGCACATCGGAGATAAAAGGAGTGGAAAAAATGTCAATAAACCGGAACTTTTCAATATTCAACCAGACCCCCAGTCCAGAGATACTAAAAAGCCTTAACCGCGGCTATCAGTTTCAACTCGGTATGCGTCTCTAATGAGAAATTCCTTCCCCCAAAGTACATGTAACAAGTGTGATATCTCGGTACAGTTTCAAGGACTGTTATTGTTAATTGTTGACCTTTTTGTTGGAATGATCCAACACCAAATCAAGTGGACAGAAATTCAGCCTGCTTGGGTCTCAAAGTCTAGCTTATGCTGCCTTTGACAAGGATCAAATCAGCAATGCTGAACAGAGGAATGTGTACCAGTTATTTACAGGGGTCTAAGCCATACGAAACATTACCCCCAAGCCTCCCATACTAAAAGGGTAAAGGCCAGATCATCCGTGTTCCAGGTCTCACTGTCGATGGCCTAATCCATTGGCTTAAACACGTTCCACACAACAACACACAACAAATCATACGTCACATTGGAAGAAACACATGCAAACGTACATCAATCATGGAAAAACACATGGACACAACTGATCAAAAACATCAAACATGTTTTCCCTCAGGCCAGACTATTGGCTCTCCTCCATCATCCCCCCAGTAGGACAGCATCCCCTCTCGAAAAAGACCGTCCACCTCTCCAACTTGACCCTCGCAAAAGTGTGTGCCAAGGAAAACATTGTGTATGCCGACCACACCTCCATTTTCATCACCAAAAGCGAAACTCCACAAAAGGACATGTACATCGATCCTCTCCACCCCAACCCCAGAGGCACAGACAGGTTGGCGTACAGCCTCAAATATGCTGACCTAAAATACCGCAGACAACCCCTGCTGAGAACGCCCACTGTAAGACCATGTGGCGAAGCTGGATGCAGTCCTCACACACCCCGGCCTCCCAGCTACGATATGAACACCAAAGAGACACTGGTCTCTGTATTGTATTCCAACTTGGTTGGTTCCGATTCGGTTCGATTTGGTGCGTTCGGCTGGGAAAGATGGTGAATACACATGATAACAAAAAGACAGTCAGTCCTTCAACGTGTTAGTGGTGTTCCGAATGTGTTAAGCCAGTTGTGTGTGCTAGCTCTGTAGAAGCACGCACAATACATGGTGTCAGGAGTGGGATGCGTGTCAGGAGTTAGTAATGGCTGAAGCACATATCGCAAGAACGCCAGACGCTCTGCTCGTCAGCTGCGGAAATCCCAGTTTAGCTTGGCAAAAGTGGCGACAGAAATTCGAGATATTCCTACAGGCAACGGGAGCGTCGATAAAGCCAGACATTGTCAAGGTAGGACTGCTCTTAAATCATATTGGTGACGACGGGCTCGAGATTTTTTCGAACTTTGTTTTTCCTTGACGCCAGAGTAGATCCAACTGACGCCGATAATCAGTTACCGGCAGAAAGCAAGACGGACTATGACGTCGTCATACGGAAGTTCGACGAACACTTTCTCAGACGTGACCCGCAGTTGATGTTACGGCAACAGTTCTGGTACTCTCTACATCGAGAACCCGGACAGTCGTTTGACTCGTGGCTGCGTACAGTCAAAAAAAAAGCAAAAGCATGCAAGTTTGACAATGTCAGTGACATGATAAGGGACAAACTAGTCTTCGCATGCAGAGATGACTCATCAAAACTGAAGCTATATGATATAGGGGCAGAACTAACATTGGATAAGACTATCCAGATTCTTTCAATGCGAGAGATGACAAAGCAAGAGCTTGCTGAATCCAAGACTGCCAGTATCGAGGCACTTTCCACCAAAACCGGCGACCGGCGACATGGGAGAGAAAGACGAGACCTCAAACATCAGAACCAGAGAAGCAGCCTGCCTTCAGGTGATTCTATGGCCAGTGGCAATTGTGGCTACTGCAATAGAAGACATCCTGCTGGAAAGAAGAACTGTCCTGCAGCCAAGAGCCACTGCAAGAAATGTAGCAAGATGGGCCATTTTGCCGCTGTGTGCAGAAGTGCAGCATCAGTTCGTGATGTTTCTCAAGACCCAGCTGACTAATCAGGGGAAGACAGCCATTTTATTGGAGGTGTGAACGACAAGTCAATGCCATCGACCAGCCTGGGGTGGCACATCAAACTCGAGGTTGGATCGTAAGAGCTTACCTGGTGTATCGACACTGGAGCTGAAGTTTCTGTGATGCCGGACCACATCTACAAGCCAGCCTTTGGGACTCTACATCAAGCTGACCGCACTCTTCTTGGACCTGGTGACCAGCGTCTCAGTGTCAAGGCTTTGCTTACATCAGGCTCCACCACGGCCGAACAAGCATTCAAGAGAAGGTGTATGTCGTCAAAAGCTCAAACTGCTGTTGGGTATGCCTGCCATTCAGAAGCTAGGATTGATTCATGACATTCCCGGTGCATTCTCAGTACGTGCCATTCGAACGCTGAAAGCCAATCAGCAATCTCCCAAGACACAAGATCAGATCAACTTCACATCTTCTGAGGACGTAAAGCGACGTTACCCCAAGCTGTTCACTGGCTTAGGCAAACTGGAGGGTGAGCAGAACATTGAGGTGGAGGACAATGCTAAGCCCTTCTCTCAGTCCGTGCCCAGACGTGTCCCAGTTCCGTTGCTCAAGAAGGTGGAGGTAGAGCTGAACAAAATGACTGATAATGGTGTCATCGAACCAGTTAGTACGCCTACTGACTGGTGCAGTCCCATTGTTGTGGTGCCGAAGGCTAATGGTGACGTCAGAATCTGCGTGGATCTGACAAGACTGAACCAGAGTGTGAAGCGAGAAGTGTACGCCATGCCATCAGTAGAGGAGACGCTGAGCAAGATCTCCGAGGGCAAAGTCTTCTCAAAACTTGATGCCAACTCCGGGTTCCACCAGATCCAGTTGAATGAAGAAAGCTCCAAGCTTACAACGTTCATAACGCCATTTGGACGCTACAAGTTCAAGCGTTTACCGTACGGCATATCATCGGCGCCCGAATACTTCCAGAAGATGATGGACAACATCCTCCAGGGCCTGGATGGAGTGCTGTGCCATATGGATGACATTCTTGTCTTTGGCAAGGATAAGGCGGACCATGACCTCAAGCTCAAGAACGTCCTTGACAGGCGGTTACAGGCCGGCCTCACGTTGAACTCTGACAAATTCGAGTTTGGCAAAACAACGCTCGAATATCGAGGCCAGGTGATCGACGCAGAGGGCGTGAGGAAGGATCCCACAAAGGTGAAGGCTATTTGTGGATATGCAGGAACCACAGAATGTGTCAGATGTCAGAAGATTCCTGGGTATGGTGTGAACCAGCTTATGAAGTTCGTGCCCAATCTGGCTGAGAAGTCGAAGCCTCTGAGAGAGCTCTTACACAAGGATGCTACATGGACCTGGGGACAGGGATCAGCAGTCTGCCTTCGACTCTCTCAAGAAAGACCTAGCATCACCAGAGACACTTGCGCTGTACAACCCAGATCGTGAGACCGTTGTTTCTGCTGATTCCAGTAGCTTCGGACTTGGGGCGGTACTCTTGCAACGCCAAGGCAATGGGGTGCTTCATCCTGTCGCCTACGCAAGTCGATCGCTGACGGAGACCGAGAGGCGGTACGCCCAAATCGAGAAGGAAGCACTAGCCGTCACCTGGAGCCTTGAACACTGGTCCCACCTACTCATCGGCATGACATTCCGTGTGGAGACAGACCACAAACCTCTCATCCCCCTCTTTTCGTCAAAACTGATTGATGAACTCCCTGTTCGCATCCAGCGCTTCAGGATGAGGCTGATGAGGTATACCTTCAACATCGTCCATGTTCCTGGCAAAGAGCTGTGCACTGCTGATGCACTCTCCCGAGCACCGTTGTCAACGACCGAGACGGCGGACATCTATCTGACCTACCAGGCGGAGGCATACGTCAATGCTGTCCTACTAACTCTGCCAGCTTCAGACAGGAGGCTGGATGAAATCAGGTCAGAGCTCCAGAAAGACGACACACTTCGGGTAGTCATGCACCATGTGCAGAATGGGTGGCCCAACAAGAACACTCTGAACCATCTAGTCAAGACCTACCTGAACGAACAGGGCAACCTCTCTGTTCATGACGGCCTCTTACTGCGAGGCAAAAGACTGGTGATTCAGGCATCTCTCCGACAAGACGTTCTACGTCATCTCCATGATGGACATCAAGGAGTCAACAAGACGAAGGAGAACACAGCAAATTGTGTGTGGTGGCCTGGCCTTTCTCAAGACATTGACCTCATGGTGAAAACCTGCCCTGAGTGCGCCAAGAACAGAAAGGCCAGAGTGGAACCAATGAAGGGGACACAGTTTCCGGAGCGGCCCTGGTCCAGGATCGCAGCTGACTTTTTTCAGCATAATGGCAAACTCTTCCTCCTTGCCACTGACTACTACTCCAGAGACGTGGAGATTACACTGGTGTCCAACAAAGTGACGACTGCAGAGACTGTATCCCGCATGAAGAAGGTCTTCAGTCGCCATGGCATCCCAGACACCCTTGTCACAGATAACGGGCCCCAGTTCAGCAGCGAGGAATTCGCCAGGTTTGCCCAATCCTGGGGATTTGAACATGTGACCTCCCTCCCCCCACTACCCCCAAGCCAATGGTGAGATTGAGCGTGCCGTTCAGACCATCAAGATCTCATCAAGAAGTGTGGTGATGAGTACCTTGGGCTACTCATGTACCGCAACACACCCTTGCCCATGGTTTTTTTTCCCCCGCCCAACTGAGTATGGGATGCAGACTCAAAACCCGTGTCCCATGTCACCCCAATACCCTCCTACCCCAGACCCCTGACAACTACATTCTGAAGAGGAGGGAGAAGCAGTATCGTGAGGACATGGCAACTAACTATGACAGACGGCATCGGGTAGTCGAACCAGAAGATCTGACACCCGGTGATGCTGTTTGGATTCCTGACCAGAGGAAAGGGGGGCACTGTGACCAGACTCCACGAGGCTCCTAGAAGCCTCATCATCCAGACCTCCGATGGTGGTCTCCTGAGGCGAAACCGGCAGATGACACGGAAACTGTACCCATCCGTGCCCACTACAGAAGGTGCCTCTTCCACCTCCTGTGTACCTCCCACCTTGGGTGCATTGTCCGATGCAGCCGAAACCCTGCCTGCAGCTGAGACGACGCCTGCTGCCCCGAAGACTCCGGCAGCGCCGAAGACGCCTGCAGACGAGAAGACGCCTGCAGCCCAGAGGACGCTGGCACGCCTGCCAACGACTGGGAGCCTGAAGCCAGAACCAGCTGCAGCCCAGACATCCGAGCCGAGACGATCATCAAGACCGAGGAAGCCGACCCAAAGACTGATTGAACAGTGAAGAACAAACAATTCTTTCGCAATATTCGGTTTCGTTTCGATTAACTTCGGTTATGAAAGAATGTCCATTGAAAAAAAAAAAAAAAAAAAAAAAAAGGAGATGTATTGTATTCCAACTTGGTTGGTTCCGATTCGGTTCGATTTGGTGCGTTCGGCTGGGAAAGATGGTGAATACACATGATAACAAAAAGACAGTCACATTATGCTCTGCGCGTAACATACGAAAGATATTAAACCTATCACTTTCCTGAACATGAGAATGCTAGTTTTGCCATTCACAATCCATTAATCGCTGATGAATTTTCAAGAATAAAACTATCTATGTTTCCGACACCCTGACTTTCCCATACAAAGCCAAATCCATATTCATACAGCTTTAATATTACCCGTGAGGCTCAAGTTATCTTGCCTCTGGCATCCATCTCAACTAACATGTTGTAAGCTTTATGGGTAACCTATGTGGCTGCATTCTAGTTAGCTTTAACCAATAACGAATAGAGCTGACTACAGATGCTAAATATATGGGATACCTATTTGTCACCCCTTACACCAAATCATTAGGTGTATGCATAGATACTCCTAAAAACTTCTTCATTGCATATAGATGAATCTTCTCCACTTCAAAAGCACACACTGCTGACACCCCACGGCATCATATGGTACAACTGGTTGAATTTGAGAATCAAAACAATTTGAAAATAGTGTCAAAGAATTGTTATTCAATATTATCAATTTTTTTTCGTAATACACAAGAAGGCGTATTTAGCTTTGCTCATAAGATCTGTACAGGCGAATTTAAAGCTCAAGCGCGTTGAAAAAGAATAAAACAAATATTTGTACACATTAATTACCGGCATTATATTTCCATTATATCTCCATCTTTCACTGGCAGCAAGGTAACCTCCCTTTCTAAACACTATTATTTTACTTTTAGTCATGTTTACCTTTAACTGAAGTGAAGCAGAAGCCCTTGCTAAAACTGTCAGTTGTGTTTGCAGACCAACAAATAGTTTCGGATAACGATACGACATCATCAGCTAAAAGGAGAATGAATATCTCTAAAACATCATTTACAAACCGTACGCCGTGCCTTCCAGAATTGATAACTTCAAACATTAGTTCATTAATAAATAATGAGAACAAAATAGGGCTACCAAGAGCTCCTTGCTTTACTCCAGATGTACAGCATATGTAATCTGTATGGCAGCCTCCACATCGTATTCTTGTTTTTTACAGAGTCATACATGCTAATAATACACTTATATAATATACTCCTAACACCATTTTCAAACAACATAGGCAAAAGGATATTTCTATTAACAGAAAACCAATCATCAATTCTGACTTGCAAGCATGTTTGATTATCTCTCAAATTATTTAATCTGGTCCAGGAGCTTTGCCATTTTAAAAATTTTCTAAATGACCGTAGAATGTCTTCATTTGAGATAGGGCGGTAGAAAGGACAGTTATCACTATCGTTGCCCAACACTTTCGTCATCGTTACGTTGCTGTGTTGTAAGATTACCAACATGTTTTTTTTTCATGCAGCTCTTTAAAATGTTCAAACCATTTCTCCAAAGTAATATCATTGAAAGTTTTTTTTTTTTTTTTTTTTTTTAAACCACCTCTATCTTCCTTACAGTGTTCCAGAAATCTTTCTGGGAATCTATAGATGTTACTAACTTTTCTAACAGTGCCCTGTTAAAAGCTCTTTCTTTCATTTTCAAAAGATGCCTGTATTCACGCCTAGCATTACAGTACAAAACTTGATCAGTTGAAAGCAAGGTACGATTTGATTTACTTAGTAATCTTCTAGCCTTTCTTTTACTTTGATGACACTCAGTGTCATACTAATCATCATATCCTCTAAGCCCATCTACATTTGTTTGCTTTATCATACGTTTCGCAGGATCTTTTAAACAAGAATTAAAAATACTGAGAGCTTCATGTACATTCACATCAATTAGTTTGATAGCCATATCGACTCTCTGCTGAATCTCAGATGGTAAACTAGTCTCTATAATTTTCGTTCCAAACAAACTTTTCCACAAAACTGTTTGCATTAATTTGTTTGGGATGATTTAGTCTATCTCTGTTAACGTTAATAGACAGAACACAGGCATGTAGTCAGACTCAGTGCGTTCATAGACATGAAGTGTACAGTCGTTAGGAACACTAGCAAACATCTCCCTTGACATTAAAAAATATCATTAACACTATTACCGCTTTCAGATACATGTGTGTAGCGACCTTCCTGGTCGCCCTCACACATACCATTCAAAATACTCAATACGAGACTTGTACACATCTTAAGCCACATTTTTACCATAATTGTTAAGTTTTTTTTATCTTCAGAATCTCTGTTGGTGCATAATGGACCGCACGAGTACTAATTTATAAAATCTAAAATGTTTTTCTCCTAAATCCTTTGAAAAATTTGCAGTTCTTGCATTGAAGTCACTGCTGACCAATGCAAACACATCATCACAAGAGAGCATTCAATCATGTATAAATTCTATCATAAATTTATTCCATTTTCAAGATTAAAGTGCACACAGTATAATGAATGCACATGAGGTACATTGGCACACACATATAACACATTTTTATTGGTACCAAGCACACAGATGTGTCGATAATAAAGGCAAAGAAATGATCAGACTGAACATCAAAGACGTTAAAAAACGAGCAAAACTCCTTCTTCACCAGACACAACAAGCCCCCCTGAATGTCTGCCACGAGCTGCGAGTCTAATAGCTGGGTTTACAATAAACTTCATAGCCACACAAAAAACAGAAGAGTGAAATCTTTCTACAAACGTTTCAACCAAAGGAATGAAATCAAACGAAGAGGAAAAGAGACAAAGATTTAAAAGTACAAAGATTTAAAACTACAAAGATTTAAAACTAAAAACTACAAAGGTTTAAAACTACAAAGATTTTAAACTACAAAGATTTAAAACTACAAAGATGTTCATTAAATGGACTTCCATTGCGCACAGTGAAGACATTTCTCCCTTCTTGTTCTTCTGACTGACTCTGTGCCTATCTCCTGTTCTCGGGTGGGCTGTCTGTCTGCCATACTTCACAGCTGACAGTGTCAAGACATCAGGTTGCAGCACACACGCGGTGGCTCGCTGGTGGTCGAAGGCTACGTGCAGACAACAGATCGACCGCGCTGAACAACGTACAAAATCAAACTGGTACACAAGCTTACCGTAGAGGGCAGCCAGCCAGCTGAAACAATTTCTCTCGCACTGAAGTGGTGTGTGACCTGTACAAACAAACGGGACTCACATGAAGGCGAATAGTGTGAAAACGCAGTGACATACCGACCCTTTTTTCCTGCACGTCTTTGACGTCAACATGAAGGCGAATGGAGTGAAAACGCGGTGACATACCGACCCTCTTTCCTGCACGTCTTTGACGTCAACATGAAGGCGAATGGAGTGAAAACGCGGTGACATACCGACCCTCTTTCCTGCACGTCTTTGAAGTCAACATGAAGGCAAATGGTGTGAAAACGCGGTGGTGACATGCCGACCCTCTTTCCTGTACGTCTTTGAAGTCAACAAATCACCACTTATGTCCATCGTCTAAAACGCAAGAGCTGAAGAAATCTAGAATGTAGAAAATGAATGTTTTGGACGGATTTTTCGCATCTTACACGTTAGGTAGCGAGTCAGACGAAAGCTTCTCCTCGCAGTCACCACACGCTATAACCTTGTCTGGTGCAGATATGCATCCAGCGATGGCTACTTAACCAGGACCATGCTGTAGAGTACAGTACACGTGGACATCGCACAGGCAGAAAGGAGAAATTCTGAATGAACAATATGAAGAATTGGTCTGGTATCAACAGTTCTGCCCTGTTACGCAGGGGACAGATGATTGAAGCGATCATGGACTGCCCACATCACGGCACCCCTACACCCGGCTGTTCTGGGACAACAGAACAGATACACCTGCAGGTGTCAATGGGACAACCAGCCGGGAAAAATCCTGCAGCACATCATCCCTAGAAGCCCTGCGCCCTGTTGTCATTGGGTGGAGGCACGCACAGGGCATGCTGTTAAGACGTCCAGGGACAGAACTTCTCCCTGGCAGATGTTATTGTATGATGGTCACTGGAAATCGCTGTGGTGTCAAACCTGGAGAGGGATGGCTCTACCAGGTGTCAAACTGCCCAAGACACGTCACATGAAGATGAAAAAAGCTGATGCCAATAAATAAACCGACGGGAGGATAGAAACACAAAGCTTAATAATGAGTTCCGTTCCACTACCAAAAACAGTGAAATGGCACAGGGGAGAAACAGTCCAAAGAGCATGAGAGCTGGAAATCTGCCTGACACTTCACCGATACCACCAGAACGACGACAGACGAAGAGAGGCAGTGAAGGGCAAGGACTGTACAGCAAACGTTCAACACCAAGTCATATCATATCATCTGTATCCGGTGCTACAGAATTGATTTCTTTTCAGAACACACACACACGTCACACACCACCCTCCCACCCATCCCACCCACAACACACATACACCACACAGACACACACACACACAATGCACGCACACACACGCGCGCGCGCACACGCCACACACCTACACACAGAGCGGGGTGAGAGAGAGAAGAGAGAGAGAGAGAGACCAGAGACAGAGACAGACAGATAGAGACAGAGGCAGAAACAGAGACAAGAGAGATTCGAGAGTCGAGAGACATAGAGAGAGAGGTGAGTATTGGTATAGGTAGGTGTCAGGTGTTTAGGGGTGGAAAATAAGACACATAACTGGTCGTACCAATCCGAAAAACTACCATCTACAACTTCGTTCCCCTGTGAAATTGACACGTTATATGCGGTGTCCAGTCAAGTAATCACGGAGTGTAGTCAGCATCAGTTTGGAGGTTCTTGTCATGTGGGGCGTCGGCCCTCCAAACGAATGACACCGTTACACGTGTATCTTATATGCTGTAATTATGCTCCCGGTTCTCAGTTTATATATCCTTCCTTCGATGACCAGTTTGGACTTCTCTCACTGCAGAACGCTGAAGAAGCTACAAGCGGGGTGAGTCCTAGGGCACAGGTTCCGTTTCATTTTTTTTTGCTGTGATGGGCATTTTCTTGCCTTTGTTTTTTGTTTTTAATTCCATTCTTCAGTGTGAACGTATCAATGAGATTAAAAAAAAACATTTTCATTAAATCTACGTCGATTAAAAAAAAAAAGTTTTGTACACTTCATTGTTTTCATCTTCATACATATTTCATGGAGACCTTCTTTTAACATTCGGTATCAACCTACTGAGAGAGAGAGAGAGAGAGAGAGAGAGAGAGAGAGAGAGGAGAGAGAGAGAGAGAGAGAGATCAGGATGTTTTATTCTTACAGGCCTTGGCCCTCACAAGGGGGATACACACGAAACATAACAAAGCGCAAATTACGAAACATAACACAATGATTACAATGCAACAGATACAATGCTTGCTTCGCCGTTTCAAAGCTTTGAATAAAAAATACTGCAAACTGCTTAACAGTGTTTTTTTTTCATTTGCAGATGGCATTGACAAAATAAGCTTGAATAAACAAGGTCTTGTATAATATTTAGGGGGAATAAACTTTCCTCTTATAATCTTGCAACTCTGGACAAGTTAATGCAAAACGCACTACTACATCTTCTCTTGATCTCAACGTAATGGACACAACAGATCAGAGGCATTTACTTGTCTATAACGGCAGCGATGAACAAGAATATCAGAAACACCAACTCTAAATTTTGTCGTCATCACAAACTTCAGTGTCTGTCCATGGTCATTCACATTGTATGTTGGCAGAGAATACACATCAATGAATGATCTATGAATACTAAACCTGTCACTATTCTGAACATGGAAATTTCAGTCTGTCACCTACAGTCAATTAGTCTTTATTTAAAGGTATGAATAAAAATGTTCATATCTCCGACACCTTGGTTAAGCCATATGTGCCCAAACCATATTCATATAATTTCGCTTTAATACGTGACACCCAGTTCATCTTGTCTCTATTATCTAGTTCTATCAGCATTTTATAAGCTTTATAGGGTAGAGCTAGTAATCTATAGTCCCGCCATCTGAGTTAATTTGAGCTAGTACTTGATACATTGAACAGTGAACTGCAAAGATCTGTTAGTCTCTCCTTACACGAGATCATTTGGGGTTTGTGACGATACACCCAAGAACTGTTCTAAAGCAAATAAATGAACCTTTTCGCATTGTGCAGCAGCAACATCAAGACCCCACAGTTCAGTACCCCCATATTGTGGCCATAGGCAGGATTTGGAGCGTCAAACAATTTCAGAAACAAAGCAAGCGAATTCATTATTCAGCTTCGACAACTTCATAAAACACATAGCAAACGCATTTTTGGCTCTGCAAGCAATATCTTTACATGCGAAAGTGAAACTTAATCGCGTAGAGAAATATACGCCTAAATATTTGTATACATTTACAACAGGTATATTTGCCCCCATCATATGTCCATTTTTCCCGTGAGGAAAAGGTAACTCCCTTTTCTGAAAACGATTACATTACTTTTACTCAAAATTATTCACTTTTCATGGAGTGAACCAGCTGCCCCTTGCAAACCTGTTTAGCGGCTTGAGGTTTTGGAGGGCCTATTACTGTCTCACACATTAAAGCAACAGTCGGTCGGCAAGAAGTAGAATGAATATTTCCATAAACTCATTTACAAAAAATGGGCACCATGTCTTCAAGAGTTTATCACCTTCCCGTAAGTCAGCTCATTAATGAATAAATAAAACCAAAGCTGGGCTGCATACATCACCCTGCTTAACACCTGATGTACAATTGATATAGTCGGTTAAAGCACCACCACATTCATACCTTTGCCTTTTACACAGTCATACATACTCATAATGCATTTTTAAACATTTCTTTCCATGGAATACCGTTTTTAAACAAAATAAGCCAAAGTTTGGTTTTTTTTGGGTACGGGGGGTAATGGGGGGGGGGAGTCAGGGGGGGTGTGTTCACGCTTTCTTGAAAATCTATTGAAAGCAAACATACAACTTTAGTTCATAACAAAAGGTGTTTTTGAATGAATGACCGATAATGTGAACATATGGTCTATAGGTGGAACGATTTGTTTAAAACCAGCTTGAAACTTCACCCGTAAAGTTAGTGTCCACAACCCACGCTTGAGTCTTTTATTAATAATGCATCTGTACAGCGTGCTGGCAAAACATTGCAAAACGAGAATCCCTCTGTACGTGTGTTTGGATTGGCTACATGGCCGTCTATATATTGGCACAACAACAGGCTCCTACCAGCTTTCAGGATCTACGCGCTATCAAACAGATGATTATAAAAGTTTACAAAAAATTCCATTGAAGGCCTCACAAATTTGATATTTTGCAGGCTACATTTAAAAAAAACCACCTTCCGAACCCCTCTATGATCCCTTTATACGGACCGCCACAGCTGCAACTTTTTCAGTGCTAGTTTTGAGCGCAATCAAAATGTTTCTAGTTGAGATAGGTTGATGCAAATTAGATTTTCGCCGTCCACCATCGTATTTTCTACATCTCATCATCAGCCATCATCATCATCAAAGTCATAAACATCATGATTTTTGTTACAGTCTATCATAAGCACAATTGGTTACTTATTACTTTCTCCCCGACAACCCAACAGAAATAATCAATAACTTGTCTTTTGCTTTCTAGCAATTCTTTAATTGTGCATATCAATCTTTATGCCAATGTCATTCCAAAGCTGCCTTATTGTTGGAGATATTTACGCACTAGATTCCCAGTATATTGTAATTGTTTTTTTATTATTTACAGATCGTCATAAGGCAGTTTAATTTAGAGGTTTCAATAGGTGTCATTGAATTGCTTCATCCTTTCTATTTACCAAATGTGTTTGTATTCACGTCTGCATTACATAAAGAAGTGCGACCAGGTGGAGACGACAAAGTTACGCGCTTTAAATTTCTTCAACAAATTGTGTACAGTTTTCTTTGCAAGCACGACAATATTATATTATACCAGTGCGTCGTCTTCACGCACTTACCAATGTGGCATGTCGGTTTCTTTATAAAGTCTGCTGCATCTTTTATACAAACAAAAACCTCAAAGTGCGTCGTTATACCATTCAGACGTATTACAATGATCGCCATTTCCACAACCGCTGACTTTGCATGGCGTTTGCCACCGATGTTGTCTCTGAACACATTGCTATGGGTTTCGTCCACCCATATAAATTTTTGCGTAAAATATGAATACCGATGATCCTGACACAAATTCATTATCCATAGGGGATCACGTGAATACCCCTCACATTCCACAAGATCAAATGGTCGGATTCAATTCTATTAGACACATTCAATCTGAGTGCTATCAGAGAACTCTTTCAATACCGACAACCGCCATACGTTACAGTACACAACAAAAAACCCAATCTGTACACTGTTACCATTATCAGCCTATTGTACAAAGAAAAAAGAAAACACCGGAAGGTTGCTGGGGAGGACACGAGGACAACAGCACCTGTCTCCACCTGGCCTTTTGAGCAGTCTGTACCAACCCTGGCAGGCCTGCACGCTGGGTTGACGATGGGTCCCCACACCCCAAAGGCCCGCGCAGCCGATACTCCATTAAGATACCCCCTCAAAGGACAGACTGCTCCTGAACAGAGGTTAAATCAGACGACAGGATGCAACTCATAACAGGGACCTCCATTAAAGTAGACATACACCCTGGTTTGTACCAGCACCGTATTTCATGACCACTGCAGAGCCCACAGGCGAAAAACACCCACCTCCAGCTCCCCCGAGCCAGACACCCAAACAGATTTCTCACAACCACCATGACTGCCTTACGGACAAGATGAACCGACAGTCTGCCATCCAGGCACAGCTAAGCTTTCGCCAACGGTCTTATGTGCCCTCAAGAAGAGAATCCAAAAGTGTAGTCTTTCCCCACTTCAAAACAGGACCGCCCTTTACCTGTGGTCAGTGGGTCTTTCCTCACCGTCACTGGACCTTTCTCCAGGGTCAGCCGAGTTACATTATCAGCTATGTAGTGTAAATGACCTTGAAGGACATCCTCATACATAACCGTTCAAAATACGGGGTCTCTAAAAACAGTTGCACAGTGTTAAGTAACATTCTGCCATAAATATTAAGCACACGGTCTTCAGAAGTTCGGGTTCAAGTGCAAAGGACCACTCAAATGTTGATTAGACAAAAATCACATACGTTGGATTCTAAGTCACAAGAAATATTTGAGTTCTACAATATAAATCTCCATTGATTACTATGTACTATTATGGCTCTATATTATAAAGCAAACATTCACACAAAAAATCTTCCAATAAAGAACCACCATTTCACGATCAAAATCACATCATATGGTGAGTTCTCTGGGGTATATAAGCACAAATCATACACATGCGTCTTTCATACCGAACAACGGCATTTATCCACCACAAAAGCGTAAAAAAGATGAGTTCACACAAAGGGGTTTGACAAAAGAACATCTTGCCTCATTTCTGCATCACACATTTATTAATTTCTCATCACCGACGTCTTGCCGTGTGCCGACATTTAAACAGGGGCTTACAAACAGCGGTGTACCTTTAAACCTAGGCGCAGCGGAAAATTTCCTCTACCAAAAACGTTCATAAACTAGACAAAATCCAACGAACAATAATACGAGACAAACCATATGATCATGGCAATTTGTGAGTAGCCTTATTAACGTTCCTAATGAAGGAAGAAAAGGGTTAGTTTATACATACATAACATAATCAAACTCTAGCAAAGAGACCCGAGAGAGAAGGTTAATACGCAAAGCACAGGACAAGCCTCACATGCATTTCGCACCCGCTTGGGTCTCCGTTTCCAACATCTCTTACCTCTCTATAGAACCCACGAGGTCAGTCTATACCCAGTTCCATCTTGATTCCTACGCACCCAGCCCTAAATCCACCGAGCTGTTCAATTTTGTCTTGTCCCACTACCGCGACACACAAACCTCGTCACAAAACCACGGGCGCCCCATTCTTTCTTCCGCCCCCTGGCGCCAACTCCCACTTCATTGTCGCGCTGTAGATAAGGAACCGGCGCTCGATTGTTGGTTCCTCCACAGAGCGGACAACAAAATGTGGCTAAATACGGGACCTGGCCCCGAAACCTAATTTCATTTCATAAGCGATCACTGAGGCCAACGTATCAAAGAGTTCCGGTCCAAGGAGATGATCATGGACATTGTGGCACGTGTTCTCGTCACTTCTTGTGTGCAGTGAGGGAGTAATTGTGGCTTCGTATGTTCTCATCGGGTGGAAAAGTCATAGCGGCTACAAAGAATTGGTACCGGAGTTTCCGCCGGAGCTTAATCAGCACTGTCCATTTTTGTGTATAAAAAACACATCGTGCAATCCTATCGGGGAGGACTCCGGTTTGACAGTTGGAGCGGATCATGATATTCCCCTCTTTCGTGCTCCATAAATCACCCCATTACTCACACTGCGCGAGATTGTATATTCTCTCTAGCGAGACATAGGCGAGAAGTGGTTGCATGGATGTCGCATACATTTAGGTTATACCATTCTCGAGCGCCAGGTCGTCCTCTGTTTAGTTATTGCAGGTCGTGGTTATGTGTCGAAGGTTATCGCTCCCCTCTGTCTAAGATCTCTAGCTCCCTGCATGGAAGCATATCCCACAGTAGACAAGTATGTTCATGCCTTGACCTAGTAGATTTCTGTACATCGATTTGAAAAACCATGGGCGTAATGAGGTCGGGGAAACGGACCGGTTCCTTAACTGGGGTTAGAGAGGAGAGCGAGAGTGAATGGGAGAGAGGAGAGACCACCAGAGAGGGAAGAGAGAACGAGTGAGCCCCGCGTGGGAGGAGAGATCGCGAAGACGAAGAGACCGAGACGACGTAGGTGGAAGGCGAGGAGAGAGGAAGAGAGGAGAGAGAGGTGAGAGGAGGACGAGAGGAGAGAGGAGGAGAGAGGAACGATGGCAGGGAAAGAAGGAGGAGAGGGGAGAGAGGTGGGCAGACGAGGAGGGGAGGAGAGCGAGTGCGGAGAGGAGAGGGGCGTAGGGGAGAGGGGGGGTTAGGAGGGAGAGGGGGGACCGGGAGATGGGGAGGGGGAGAGGGGGAGGAGGGGCAAGGAGCCGGGAAGAGGAGAGAGAGGGCTCGGATTGGGAGCCGATGAGCCGCCCCTTTTGCTCTCGAGTGCCCATTTGTTTTGTTGGCCTTTCAGCGCTTTTTTTTCTTCAGGGGCGCCCCCCACAGGCGGGAGAGAGGGCGCCACCCCCCGTCCCGAGCCCGGCGAATGTTAGCGCGCATGACGCGTGTGGCGCTTGGCCCGCGAAGCGCAGCGCCGCACGCGCACACTTAGCGTTTGGCCTGCCCGTTTCCCGCGCCCGACCCCCCGCGGAGGGGAGGCGAGCGAGGCGCGCGGAGCCGTCCCGATGAGGAGCGGACCCGGTGTGTTGAGTAGAGGGGGGGGGGCCCCCCGCCCGCCCGAGCGCGACGACTTGTTGACCGCATGCCCGAGAGGCCCCCGCGCGCACGGGGACGAACCTTTTTACCTATTGTTTTTTTGCTTTTTGTGATGGAGCCCCGCGAGGACTTCCTCCCCGCCGGCCGGCGCGCCCCCCGGACCCCCCGACAGCCACCCGCCCAGCCCCCCTCCGCCCACCGCCGGGGGGTTTTTTTCATTCCGCTCCCGCCACGCCCCCCCCCCCCCCCGGCGACCCCGAGAGCATCCGCCCCGGCCCGCCCCCTGCCCCCTAGCGCCCCGCGGGCGACGGGACCACCGCCCACCCCGATGGCCCGACCAGCTAACAACAACCGACCACACAACACCCAAAACTCTAGCCCCCCCCCCCCACCCCAACCCGCATCAACACAACACAAACCCCCCCCCAACAACCCCCCCCCAACCCAACACCCCACAACCACCCCCCCCCCCCCCCAGGCGGGGGGGGGAAGAGAGCGAGCGAGGCGAGAGGGAGGGGCGAGTCTCGCACCCACCCTCTCGCGCGCTTGTGGCACGCCAGGTCACCTGCCACTCGACTCCCCGACTTGCTAAGCTTCGATTTTCCAGTTTAGAACTTTTCGATCTGTGTTTTGGGTTTTGTAGATTGTCTCGAAATTATGGTTGAACACCCCCAGCCCCAACACACGTCCAACCGCCCCTACTCACCCACCCCCCTCACACAGACCACATAACACCAAACCACAACTCCAAAGATACAACACACAACCACACCCACGACAAAATATTTAATTCGTCGAAAAAGAGAAAAAAACGAGAAACAATTCTAGTTTCTACTCTAAACACCCTCTAAAGCAAATGGCCTAACCGTAACCATGTTAAACACGCCCGATGAAAAAACACAAGCAATTTTACCCAACAGGGGTCTATTTTTGCGGCCTTCTTTTAGTCTATATTGTTTATGAAGTGCCCATGTAGGTAAGTCAACCTATCATAGTTTTTTGTTGTTTTTTAAATGCTCCCCCAAAGCATTGAACGATGCTAACATAGAACTAAGTGTTACCAAGAAAGCCGCCCGTCTTGACCTAAGCACGTGAGGAAGATACGAGTGACTACTCGTTCTTCGTTTTCAATGTCCTGATATGTGTTTATTCATGGCCTCTGAAGAGACGATCTAAACGAGGGTCGAAAACGCGTCGTGTTTTGTCTTGCAAATTTGTCCATGTTAAAACTGGCGGGGGATTTACGTTAACCAACTGTATTAAAAAGGTACCGTACCACTGGGTTTTTTAGGGGTAATAACAGGTGATAATTGCAGCATTCTTTTTATCCTATTTTGAATAACGCGCTTCTTAAATATTTAAATTCCTTGCCTGCAAACGGAACAGACCTGAATTTTACCTCTGATCGAATCTCGAACGCTAGATAATGCAGTCTAGCAGTTTATTTCATTGTTCTTGTACAATCGGGTTGTTTCATATACAACTAACGGTCATGCAGATAATCTGATTTTGTTTTGCTTCGTGTTTCACTTTCAGTGCTGCATTTTAGATACTGTGTATTTTATGGTAGCGTACTTAGGACTGGTTCTGATTTCGTCTATTTTATTTCGTTTTCTTCCTAATTCACTTTATTCCCCACCCCCCATTCCCATTTTTTCCTCATTCACTCCTTATAAGTTGTTCTTATTCGGTCTTGAACTCTCCTTTTTCATTTTGTAATTTTTTTTACGACTTAATTCAACATAATATTGTGTCTGCCTTTCTTGAATGTCTGTTTGTGAGTTCGAGATACATTTTCAGCACCAGTGTGAAATCACAATTGCCCCAAGGAATTTTTCGGCTTGGTTTTGGCCGCAGCACCAGCAAACACTGTAGAATATTATGTCCGATCTATGATTTGCTTTGCGTGCATTTGAATTGACGTTAGGTATCTTTCAAGTCAGTGTATAATTATATATATATACTATATATATTAGTATATATATATATATATATATATAATGCTGAAACAATTAAGTAGAGTGGGGAAAAACACAAGTACAGGTTAACAATTCTTCCATCATTATAGTAATGATTGGCAAAGATTTGAAATTGAGAGAAAAAAAAATGAAGATGAAGTAAATGGAAAATGTATTTCATAAATATGAAAAACCTTCACAGCTGCATGAGGAAACATATATCGGCAATCCCTCCGAAGAACAGATCTATATGTAACGCCTGCTCCGAGGTATAGATATAATATATCTATATATATATATATATATATATATATAATATATATATATATTTGTTTAAAATAAGGTATTAAAAGGAAGTTTTAAAAACTTCTTTTAATACATTATTTCACAAACAGATGTTGCTCCCCAAGGGATTTGAGACTTTGAAGTGTTATTAGGCTTTTTATCAGTATTTTTAATATATAATATACATATATGTTTATAATTCAATATTTCTTGCAGTCATTGCAACACTAGCTGCTTTGTAAGTTGCTGGAACCGGTTTGCTCGGGTTACTTATCCTTGGAATTATTGTTCATATATATATATATATATTATATATATATATATGTGTCGTGTGTGTGTGTGTGTGTGTGTGTGTGTGGTGTGTGTGTGTGTGTGTGTTATATGCATATATATAGGTTATATAAATGTGTAAATTTGGTTATACAGCTTGTCTGATAGCATTACAATGACAGTTAATACTCGGCACTCAGGTTTAAGAAAGCCTGATGGAAATACAATTGAATCAAAAATCAAATGGTTGTTAATATTGCTCCATGGCAATAATCCAGTGAGCGTCAAAGATCAAAAGGCAAATTGCACTATTCACAGCAACATGCATGAAAATAAAAGCCACAGTCCCTGTAGGATTAAAAGACATAATAGCTATTAATTAGCGTTAGGGAAAATTAGCCAAATGCGCATCAAATACAAATCGGTTGATATTTTCAGTCACTTGTTTAGCTTAAAACATGCTGGCAACAAGAATTAGTTGTCCACTCAATTACCTGGCAAACTACCGTGCAAGGCCCATCCGGACCGCAGCTTCCACATGAGGTCCCACTTCACTGCCAGATCAGAATATAGTCTATATTCTTAGCTGGTACCCTTTGTCCCAAGATGATGTGGGTGAAACATACAGATCTCTAAATGAACGTTTTAAAGAACATAGAGACAGCATCCTCACAGGAAAAGACACTCCTGTGGCAAACCACTTCAATTCGGACCATCACCATCTTTCCCACATCAGAGTGGCAGCCCTTTGGAGAAATGGTCGTCAAGAAGGGAACTACAGAAAATACATGGAGAGCCAGTTATAACAGCGGGCCTGGGCACTTGAGCCCACATGGGCCTTTTTTTTGTTCATGGGAATAAATGATGACCTCACCCAAATCATCAGCCCTCCTTCCTCTTTTTTCTTCCCACCCCCCCCCCCCCCACCCCCCCCCTCGCCCCCCCCCCCACCCCCCCCCCCCCCCCCCCCCCCCCCCCCCCCCCCCCCCCCCCCCTTGCTGCTCCATTACTTTTTCCACCCCTTCCCGGCCTCCCCCCATCCCCCTACCCTTTTGTGTTCAGTATTGCTCCCCCTCCCGCCCACTTTTCCCCCTTTCCCTTCCTTTGGTCTATTCTTTGCTGTCCATTACCCCAAGTCCACCATCAACTATTGTGAACTGCTGATCACCACTACATCAGTATGCCCACACACTCCCACCTTGCCCATCCCCACCCCTTCAAACCCATGATGCCCTGCGCTCAGTGACCCAAGTTCAACCACCATCAACATCTTTCCCACTGCTGTCATTCCTGTTGAAAGTGTCTAACGACACGAAACGTCGGTCATCCCCTCTCCAGGGTACTCTTTTTTACCATCTTTCCC
>JADBJO010020647.1:0-2500 GCA_016801955.1 Conus betulinus
CGCATACTTCCACTAACACACATGCAACAGCATGTACATGCACACACACACACACCCACACAGAGACCATATGTCTTATCCGCCAGAACAAGGCAACAATTTTACAAAGAAAGATTCAACCTTGGAACATTTGAACAAAGTTTTGCTTTTTTGTTTGATTTGGTTTCTCTCAGATTCCTTCAGTGCTGAATGGTGAACTGGGTGCTAGTCTGCTGGGATAAAAATGAAACCTTGGTTCTGTGAGAATATCCATGGAAAATGACAGCAGGCTGAATGCAAGTTGAACAGTAAATTCAGCTCTGAAAAGTAAATGCATGCAGGGTAACAGGATGGAAAAGTCAATCAAGTCTTAAATATCTTTGTGTTGACGCATTCTTTCCAGGGAAATCAGGCTATATCGTGCAAAGAAAATATGCTTGTAAATAACATACGCACGCATACACACACACACACACACACATACAGGTGGGTGTGTGTGTGTGTGCGTGTGTGTGTGTGCGCGTGCGTGCATGTGTGCGTGTGTGCGTGCGTGCGTGCGTGCGCGCACGCGTGTGTGTGTGTGTACAGAGAGCGAAGCGAGAGAGAGAGAGTGCACCTAAACATCTGATGGTGTTTGTGTCTGTCCCTTTGTTCTCTCCCTCATTCACACCTGCGATCATTAGATGTAAATGTTTTTGATGTAAGCTGATACACTGAGACTGTATTGCTGCAGGGAACTAGTAGGTCTCTGATCTAACAGGACTTACTTTCAGTTTGGCTTCACAATTAATAAATGTTACCCCTTGTATTTTCTGTTACAAGTATGGGGCTTAATGAATTTGAATGACTTAAAATAGTGAATGGTCTCCTCTGCAGAGTGACCCACAAGGCCACCTGACCCTCCTATCTGTGGACTGGTAATGCTGGGATTTGGACATAACAAGCCTGGATATAGCTGTGTTGCAGAAAATCTGGATCCATGTAGTATTTCATGTCAATCAGAGAAGATGGGGCACAAATCACACACACTTGTACACAAACTATTACACAACCACAGCCTTACAAACTTCACCTACCCTCCATCAGCATCCCAGTCGTGACACTCCACTTTGATGCATCTGCAAACAGAACGATTTGTGTTTCAGACAAAGTCACAACAAACAAGAAGGGTAACTCTTGCTCCCATGGTAAGACAATTACAAGCCCATAACTCCAAACAAATGTTGGTCATGGCACCAAGCTATGCCAATGAAAAGCATAGGGGAACAAGAAGAATCTTTGAGACATTGTTTTCTTTTCTTCAAGCAGTCCTTACACCGTCATCTGAAATCTGGTCTTCGGACCTGATGACGCAGAGAGATCCTGTTTGTGGCATTCCCTTAGTGCTTGGGACAGATCCCAGACAATCACAAGGCTGCCCATGGCAACACTGTGATCAGGACCCCAGCAGATAAATAGAAAAGAAAACAGACGGCGGTGGTAAACTTTAGCAGCAAGTTATTCCCTGGGAGCTGCAGGCCCTGCTAGAAATCTGCTACGAGAACACACCACAGGCATTTCATGCTGGACAGCTCTTAACTTTTGACACTGACATCAAGGTCTGGCAACAAGCAACATCACACAGCGTCTTCTTATTGGCTGGTTTTAAGCTGCACTGCCAAACAAGAGATTGCAACAAGTAACTATCATTCTGAATCAGAGTGTTTTTAATGCCTTCTCTCTTTTTTTGGCAATGATGTGGTAGAGTGCGGGATGCAGAAGTGGGGAGGGTGAAAGAGGAGGGTGAGTAGATGAGAGGCTAAAGGAGGAAAGGTGATGGGGGAGGGAGAGAAACAGGATGAAAACATATGTCAAGGCAAGTTTTACAGATAAGCAGCCTCAGCAAAATCTGGTGTCAATGAATAATTTCTTTTATCCTCCTCCTCGCATGTCATCTGACGTTTATTCTATTAAGAATGCCAACATAACTATATACACCAAATTATAAATCGACAAATAACCGTGAATACCTTTACGTGCACAAATAAATATTCACACATGGACACATATAACTAAACACTACGTCCCTTCCACATTACCTGCATTCATGATCCTGTCCACTCACCTATCATAGTCTCCATTACACAGAGTCCTGACAGAAATGGCAAAAGGTTTTTCCAGGTGGGGTTCAATGTTTTCTTTATCACTTCTGTCCTGTGCACAACTGTGAAACTGCACAAAGAAGACCAACACACATTACCACTACCCAGCTGCTGAACAGCATATTCCTCATAAACATAACATCAAAGAGAAAACAAAAAACCATAAATACACCTTTTCTGTGTCCATCTTGAGCTAAATAGACAATGTTTATAAACACACCTTTGCTGTGTCCATCTTTGAGCTAAATAGACAATGTTTTCTACAAATCCATGGGTGAAACTGGAAAAAAATTGAAAAACTGAAAGGTCGGGGTCCAGGGGCTGCCTAGGCCCCTGGCGGGGTCCAGGGGCAGTGCCCCTGGCGGGGTCCAGGGGCAGTG
>JADBJO010020647.1:7500-30975 GCA_016801955.1 Conus betulinus
AGCTCAAGGGTCAAAGTTTCCACAATAGAAAACAGGCATAGCGCCAGGGTCCAAGGGCCGACAAGGCCCTATGGGTTGCAGCAGCAATGGATCATGGGACTTGGGGACATGAGGGCAGTAGAATGTGAGAGGTTCACCATGTCTAAGGGATTACATTATGGAAGGAGCCTAACCCTCTCCTTCCTCTGTCTTCCGCTGTCCTGAACTGACTCAAACAACCCTTCGCTGCTGGATCATCAGACAGGGCTTTCAATCACCACCAACAATCCGTTCAATCACCAAAAACAATCAGTTCAATCACAACAATCAGTTCAATCACCAAAAACAATCAGTTCAATCACCAAAAAACAATCATTCAAACACCAAAAACAATCAGTTCAATCACCACAAACAATCAATTCAAATTACTGACCACTGGATCCTTAGCTGAACACTACTGACCATCTGACCGCAGGTCCCTTGAAGACAATTACACCTGTGCGTTCAAAGCCAGCATTCATTGGATCCCTAGCTGAACACTACTGACCATCTGACCGCAGGTCCCTTGAAGATAATTACACCTTATGCATTCAAAGCCAGCATTCATTGGATCCCTAGTTGAACATTACTGACCATCTGACCGCAGGTCCCTTGAAGATAAATTACACCTTATGCATTCAAAAGCCAGTATTCATTGGATCCCTAGCTGAACACTACTAACCATCTGACAGCAGGTCCCTTGAAGATAATTACACCTTATGCGTTCAAAGCCAGCATTCATTAGATCCCTAGCTGAACACTACTGACCATCTGACCGCAGGTCCCTTGAAGACAATTACACCTTATGCGTTCAAAGCCAGCATTCATTGGATCCCTAGCTGAACACTACTGACCATAGGTCCCTTGAAGACAATTACACCTTACGCGTTCAAAGCCAGCATTCATTGGATCCCTAGCTGAACACTACTGACCATAGGGTCCCTTGAAGACAATTACACCTTATGCGTTCAAAGCCAGCATTCATTGGATCCCTAGCTGAACACTACTGACCATAGGTCCCTTGAAGACAATTACATCTTATGCGTTCAAAGCCAACATTCATTGGACCCCTAGCTGAACACTACTGACCATAGGTCCCTTGAAGACAATTACACCTTATGCGTTCAAAGCCAGCACTGAGATGGGCATTCCCACATCTCTTGAGAGGATCGTATGAATCTTACATCCACCCTTTGAGTCAGCTCGTGAGTGCAAAAATTATGTTCCCTCATGAGAGGTACTAGCTGGTGCAAACTAAAGGATCCCCTCCCCATCCTCCCCTCCACAATTTTGTTGTTGTTGTTATTTAAAGGAAATGCAAAGGCTCAAAATACTGATCTCAATATAAAAAAAAAAAAAATCAGTATTCCACAAAAGTACATTACTTCACAGATAGTGAAAAGTTTGAAATGGTAACTTCACCATGTTCATTTCTGGTAAAAAAAAAAAAAATTGGCAATAATCTTATCAATAATGTAACAGATCCTGGATCATGTGTTCAAACTGGCTCCACCTCATGGATCCTCCATACAATTCAATGGGTCTGATCTTGGGCCATATTCCATTAATCTACCCCAAGTTTCATTCAATGAGCTCATCAGCTTTTGCATGGTAACGTTTCTTAATACTCTTGCTGAGCGACCCCAGATCCAGCATTGGCTCCTGACCTGCGCCACACCATCCACGTAACAGATTTATCCAGTGCCACATTCCATGACTCACAGATGTCTTGTCAAAGTGGGTTTGGCAATTGTTGTGCAATCTTGCAGACAGACAGCAAACAGACAAAAAGAACACAATGAACAGACACACAGAAAACAATCTCCTCAGTGGAGGTAATGATGATCACAAAGACACAAACTTACCTTACAGCTGCTGAGCTCCTCAGCACTGACTGAAAAACAGAAAACGGACAAGCATATCAATAGAATATGGATACATCATTAATAGAATACTACAGAGCAGCTAGCAAACAGACAGATGTTCAGAAACAGAAAAGCTTTCAATGGGCTGACAGAGGAGCACAGAGACTGCCAAACATAGGAAAGCAGCGAAAGACAAACATAGAGAGAGGGGGAGAGAGAGACAGAGAGAGAGAGAGAGAGACAGACAGACAGACAGAGACAGAGACAGCTTACAGGGATGTATACAGACTGACAATGTAGGAAAGGAGGAAAACACACACACACACACACACACACACACACACACACACACACACACACACAAGAGAAAGAGAGAGAACAGTGCAGCAACAAATCATTTTCAAATAAGAAACAATGAATACAAGAAAATACAATGTTAACATCTGAACAGTTGTGAGCCAGACTGATAGATAAAAACAAGCAACATTAAGTACAAAAGCTAAAACCTTGATACATGAATAGCTGTGAGCCTGTCTGATGTACCAAACAACTTTTCAGAAGTCAAATTTTGATGCTAATCAACAGGCAACATCCAACCTATACTGTTGGTCTGTTGCAGACTCTATCTTGAAAACTGACAGCCATTAGACTTTATCCCTTTTAATCCCTGGTAAAATGACAAAAATATCGTTCTCCAGACCAAGTAACTTTCAATATGTGAAGATTCAAAGAAAGTCTAGTGAGAAAAATAATCAGCATAATCTTGTTTCTCAGTAGACTGTTGTATAATTTGGTGAGTTGGCTGTAAAGTAATCACTTAAGCATCTGTGAAGTATGAATTCTTTCTCATTTATTTCTTGTCCAGAGAAGCAAGGGAGCCAAGCATGTGTGAAATGAATCAGCTGGTGCTTGATGACCACCGAGATAAGCGGGCTACATGAGTGAAATGAATCAGCTGGTGCTTGATGACCACCGAGATAAGTGGGGGGTACATGTGTGAAACGAGTCAGATGGTGCTTGATGACCACCGAGATAAGTGGGCTACATGTGTGAAATGAATCAGCTGGTGCTTGATGACCACTGAGATAAGTGGGCTACATGTGTGAAATGAAATCAGCTGGTGCTTGATGACCACCGAGATAAGTGAGATACAAAGACACAGAAAGTGAGATTGTGTTGAGAACTTATTTTGTGTTCATTTCAAGCTTTGAACAAGGTAAGCTGTTTGATTACATCTTATCCAGCTTTGTGCTGTTTTTTGTTGTTGATTGTAACATTCCACTCTCAACAAAAAGCCTGGGGGAGGGAGGGTGTTTCCAGGCTGTGTGGACCTGCACATATGGGAACAGTGGAAGTGGGCTGTCACTATTTGGTCTTTTGTTCCCCGGCCTATTAGCCACTCAGTTTGCCTACAGAAGACTGAGACCACACAGTCAAGTGTCATTCACTTAATGGATACATCTCTGACAGTGTTGCTCACAGTTCCTGACCAACACTGCAGGTGTCTGTATCTCTCCGGCCTGGTTGACACCAGGATATGTTTATGAAAGTCAGTGTAGAGGACATGCTGTCTCAGACCAGAATGAAAATCCATAGATCATCTTCCTAATCCTCACTGATCAGCATGTGGCCCTTCCTGCCTTGCTCTCATGCCTTGACCACAGCTATGATTACCTCTCCACATCTATGGCCTTGCTTTGATTCTGCTGGAGGTAACTGATATCGGTAAATTCATGGGGACTGTCACTGGATGGTCTTGGCGGCACCCTCTGGAAGGAGAGCTCACTTACACCATCTCAGTATTAAGCAATTACTGTCGTTGTCAGGGGGGTTTAGTACCTGGTGTCCTGCATATGTTTGTTCTGACAGACAGACAGTATGCACGTGGACAGGGACAAAGATCAAGACAAGCAATGCACTTGTTTAATTAACATGGGTGAGCAAAGGGGGCAAAAACACAGAATATGTGTGTAAACAGATGATAAAATGAAGAATACACACACACACACACATTTAAGCCAAATGACAGCCTTTAATACTGCCTTGCAATGTAACTTGTGTGGTCTGAGACATGCTTGATAAAGGGAAAGACACGGCCTACATACTGACTCTCTTCATGGCTACCATCATTACTATTTCTACCACCAGTAAAACAAATGAAGAAATCACAGACCTGATATAAATTCAATATAATACTGCACATGTGTGTGAGAGACAGAGAAAGAGACAGAGACAGAGGCAGACACAGAAAGAGACCAACCGACAGACAGACAGACAGACAGACAGACAGACAGAGAAGGTAAAGCAAGATTAAAGTGAATAAGCAGTGGTGATGATTATCAACAAGCAACAAAGAGATGTATGACAGACAAAATATGTCGAGCAATTCAATACTGAGAACAGGTCTACTTACTTATTATTTGAGCCACTGTCTTTCTTTGGTCCTCTGTTGAATTAAAGAAAAAGATCAGATAAATGAACAAACATCAAAAACATGAGTTTTTCTCCTCTGTCACTTACTGCTGACAAGAATAAAAAATGTCTTATGTTGAGAAGATTGAAACAAAACGAGAGGAGAGAATGATCCATCAGAAATGAATGGACAAACAAAAAACAAAAGTTTCATGACTCTTACTGTACACATATTTCATTAAAATAAACAACCGCACCTTATAAAAACAACAGAAGATTTGTTGACAGATCATTTCTCTACAACTCTTGAACTATTTTTGATCCTGTTTCCAATTTCTGACCAGATGTAGTTTGTAACAGCACATCTAATGGTAGGATCCGATAACTGCTTGAATCACTCTCTGAACAGGCGTATTCCTTTAGTTATTCACACCTCCATCATCACCACCCTTCACCCATCCCCCTTCCCCTGACATCCAGTCATGTTGACTGTTTTGTGGTTTTCTGCTGAACATGATCTTGCAAGAGTAACTACATCTTTTTTTTTGTTGTTGCTTGTTTGTTTCTAATCGAATAAATCTTGATCATTTGCGATCATCTAAATGGGAATTCAGTTTGTTCTGTGCATCAATACAAATGTCACTATATGACAAGTTCTGTGCATTTTCATGTTTGAAAGTGCTGATCAGTCAGTCTCGTTCCCTGTGAAGACCCTCTCTCCACAAAGCCTCCATTTTCATCACACATTCAGGGTCACTGTACAGACTCCACTGCACTTCAAATGCTACTCAGCTTAGACAGAAGGGAGTTTTCTGATACCACTTACAGTTACAGTGCACTCCTCCGTTACACCCCACTGAACAGACTGTGAGACAGAGCCAGTCACCAGCTGATACGAACAGATAGCCAGTTATGAGATAGTGTGTTTATAAATGGCTGGTATGCCTGAGACAGACTAAAAAATCTGAATTAGAGGGTGATGACTACAGTAACAAGCCGAAATAGAGTATACTGAGTTGATAAATAGCTGAGAGGATAAAAGAGATAAAGTTCAAGACAGTTTAAGGAAGATAAGATTTAACAGACTAAGGTTGATAAATACTTGTTGAGGACTAGTCAGACAGTGAGATACAGAGTTCATTAACAGCTTATAAGGACAAGAGTAACAGACTGTGAGATAATGCTTATAAACAGTTAGTGATAACTCAAGAAACATAAAGTGAGATTTAGTAAACAGCAGTTTACTAACAAAGGTGAAGATTAGAACAGCAGACTGAAACAAAGTTTATAAAAAGACAGCAACAGACTTTAAGATAGTTTTAATACTTGGTGAGCACCTGGGTTACAAGCTGAGACAAATAAGAAATAGCTGGTGAGGCCCTAATACTGTTTGTAAATTGCTGGCAAAGACTAGAGAGACAACTTTTCTTTCAAAGAAATTACATAACCTATCTTGAAACTTCTACAAAAAATTCTAGAGGTTACCAAATATGAATGATTCCCTATTTACAATTTGCTCCTCGAATATTGCATGTGTTTGGACTGGTACACTATTCATGGTTTTTGTCTGGGTAAATGTCAAAAACCATCATTAGATCATATTCTGACACTGAAAGACAGAGTGATCTGTGAATTTTGTTGGAACTGACACTCGCATCTCTAAGCTGGATCTGTTAACAGTTAAGTGAAGATTGAAATACTCAATCCTGTGTTGGAAATAAAGACTTCAAAACAATTAGGAGAGCAAACCTTTCTGAATGTAACTCACTAAGAGATTAAAACCAGCTCTGGTCACTCATCCTAGCATTATAATGCAGTGAACTGCCCTCAAAGAACAGTTTCTGTATTGCTACACATGCTCACAAACTTGTGCAAGTGAGAGTGTGTACATGTATGTGTGCATGTGTGTGCGTGCGTGCGTGTGTGTTTCTGTGCATGCGTGCATGCATATGTGTGTGTGTGTGTGTGTGTGTGTGTGTGTGTGTGCGTTTGTGTGTGTGTGTGTGTGCATGTGATGGAAAAAAAGGGAAGATAGTTGTGAACTGTTCATGACTGAAACAGGTTGACTTTGAAAGGGAGATCACTCTTGAGTCTATGTGCAAGGAGGCTTGGCTTGGTTAGCTCCCCTCTTTTTCCCATAAACGGGATCCCAATAGGTAGAGTGTGAATCATGCCAAGTAAGAATAGGGCATTTTTTCGGACAAGTATGACTAAGAAAATGAGAAAAAGGAGATAAAAGAAGAGAAGATGACAGCACAGATGTATTTGATATGCAAGGCAACTTACATGAGTCTTTTGACCAGCTTGTTAGATGACACAATCTCTCCGAGAGTGCATTCTGTTCTTCCCAGAAGTCCTACAACATACATGCACATCATACATTACCAAGGATGTTATTACAGCAAAAACACTATTTTTCCTCCTGCAAAATGAGATACTGATATTGAAAGAATTATGAAGAACAGTGACAACTTTTCAGATTGATTCAACACACTTTGTCTCATGTGTGACGAAAACTAACAACAAGAAATATAATCCCACAATTCTATGAATGCAAGGGAAAATATTTTTCGTTAACTGAGTTCAGAATTCTTACACTACTTCCTTAATAAATCTCAAAAAAAAAAAAAAAAGTCCAATATCGTCATGAAAACAATTTCTAAAAACATGGTGAGATGGAATTAACAGGAGACGTAATCAATTGCTGCATGCCATTTGCACCCTTTCAACATGACTGCAGAGGGTCCTTCCGTTACTTTCTATCTCCAAGCGGTGGGTGCCTGTTTTTTTTCATCGATACTTTGGACTTATAAAACATGATTATAATGCACACATTCTTGTGGTTTTTCTTTAATTCAAGATATTGCAGATTGTGCACCCGAACTACACAACACTCTCAGCTGCTTCCTTTCATTCATGACTAAACTAAAAAATGAATCAAATATGACTGACACACTTCTTCCCTTTGGTTCTGCAGTGTGACACTGCCTCTCTTCCACATCACACTGACCTCCACCAAGCCTCCACAATGACCTTTTTCCTTCTCTCATCCCATTTCAATTGGTAGCTGGAACAACTGAGTGACAGCTCAGAATAAATGATGGCTGTAATTATGGTTATTTGTTGGCAGGCAATTACTGTACGCTCTTATTTCTTCACTAGCATGCTGACTTGCAAGTCCATTACAAATGCCTTGGGTCTTTTTCTCCTACACTAATATCCCTAATAATACACCTCACAAATAATCTTTCAATACACACATAGCTGCTAATAAGATCAGCACAGAGACACAGAATTTGTGCAACTTTAGCCTCCACTGTACTACTTGTTGCACTGTGGGATAACAATCAACCTCTTAATACCGCTTTCAGGTTACTCTCCCATTAAACAGGTTGCACTGGTAACAGCACCTTTTTTTTTCCATTATAGTTATGTATGAGCGAAAACTGGACAGTACTTTTATTTGGTCAGCTTTGTTACTGCAGATCTTTATGTTGTTATCCTACTGTTGTACAAAACTACATCATCTTTAAGATTAAATTTGGTTTCAATCAAGCATACACACTGGCACTTCCTGGCTGAACACTTGCATAGCACATGTTACCCCAGTTTTTTTTCATTATTCATAACTGCCTTCAACATGAAACCTGTATGGCTGTTACATCATTCTTGCAAACCAATACATGATTTTATCCAAAATGTGCCAGGTTAACCCCAGTATATATGTATCTTGTTGGGTCCAACCCGTATGTGGGTATCGTATCGATCCAAGCCAACATAAGGGTATCATATTGGCACCACCAAATATGTGGGTATCATACTGATCTATCCCAATATGTGGGTATCATACAGATCTATCCCAATATGTGGGTATCGTACTGATCCAAGCCAATATATGGGTATCATATTGGTACCACCAAATATGTGGGTATCGTACTGATCCAAACCAGTATAAGAGTATTATATTGATCAACCCAATATGTGTATATATGTGTGTGTATGGTACTGATCCAACCCAATTTGCGGATATTGTCCAGTTCAAATCCAATATGTTGGTACTGTATTGATCCAAACCAATACTTGGGTAGTGAGGGGTCCAAGTCAACATGAGCCCTTCCTACTGTGACAAACCCAAAACATACTACAGCAGCCATCTGTTTGGTAAACTGACAGGCACTGGGTTAACCCATACAAGACCAGTAGCACTCTGAATGTTGGCTTCTACTGCCCAAACAGGCATGTACCAGGCCAACCCAATAGCAACATGTGTTTTGTACTTACTGCTGCTTTACAGTTATCGATGAACCAAAGATGCTTCCATCTGTCTATTCATCAAAAGATAAGCAAATTCTTGTGTGTGTAGAGTTTGTGCGTTTGCGTTTTTCAGTTTTTGGGGGGAGGGGAGGGGGCATGGGAATTTATTTGTTCCCGTCCCCTCTCCGTGGTCCTGAAACAAGTCCCATGTCACGATTTTCATGATGAAATAATTAAAGTGATCTTTTGTGTGTGTGTGTGATGTTTTAAAAAACAGAAGTAACTAAGACAAAAAAGAAAGAAAAGAAAACTAAAAAAAACCCCTTTTCTTGAACATGTTATGTAGAAGTTTATCCTATGTGTTTGGGACTCAAAGCTATGTGTGTGTGTTGTGTGTGGTGGGTGTTTTTCCCCTTGTCCCCTTAAAGTTCCGAGATTAATCAAGATATTCTCCCTATTTTTTCTCCATCTTCCCCTCACCTTTCCCTGGTCATGGAACAAATTCCCACTGTCCACGATTTTAACATGATGAAATAATAAAGATGACTTGCTTTTTTGTGAACTTGTTGAAATAAATCCAAGAAAAATATCCCTGTGTATGGATGTTAAAAAAAGAAGTAAAATAAGACAAAAAGAAAAAAAAAAAAAAAAAAAAAACCCCTCATGTGTGAACATGTTTATGTAGAAGTTTATGTGTTTGTGAACACATCTATGTGTGTGTGTAAGTGTGTGGTGGTGTCTTGAAATGGGGTGAGGGTGTAACAGGGAGTTTCTTAAAGTTCTAGCTGAGATTAATCAAGATATTGAAAGTATTCAGTATATGCATACAAAACAGTCACACTCAACACACACACCAATGCACACATGTACCACTGCACATCCAAAATAACATGCACACAAACACTCTATATGCCTACCCACAAACACATACAACGCATATCTGTACAGGTCTACATGGAGGTCTATGATAGAGTGTGTGTGTGTGTGTGTGTGTGTGTGTGTGTGTGTGTGTGTTGTGTGTGTGTGTAGTGTGTGATATGTGTAAGTGTATGTGTGTGTGATGTGTGTGTGTGTGTTTGTGCCTGTGTCTGTGTATGTGGAAATAGCCAAATCATGGATATTTTAAGCATTTAAACTTCCTCCCTCAGCACTGCGGGGAGTCACCAGGGCACCACACTAAAGAATGGTTCACTAGATCTATCCAGTTCTGTTTGGATGTGTGCAAAAGTTTGGCTTTCTGCAGATGTTTTTGCTTGTTCATTTCCGCAATGTGTCAGTCCATTGGTATCTACCATCATCCCCTCCATCTCCATCCATGAGCAGTTGCTTCAAGATTCTTCAAACAAGGTCACTGAATCATATTACCCGGTTGCACTGCTTTCCTATCTTAACGAATGTAAACAGTAATTACAAACAAGCTGGGTTACTCTTTGCTGCCATGATTAAAATAAATACACGTCCATAACCCCAAACAATTGCTTGCTTTCAACACGAATCGCTTAGCAGAAATGCCAACACAAAGCACCACAGAACAAACAAGGAAACATCCCCCCCCAAAGGTATATTCCAAGCTTGCCTATATTACCCTGACATACCTACACAGCAACAAACAAACTGGGGAACGTTTTTATTCAAGACTGGCACACCAGCCTCCTTCTGATCTTGATTATAGTCAAGCAAACACATGGACAAACAGTAACAAACACAGGTAGCTTGGTTTGATTGGTTTGAAATGAAAATCTTAAATGAGGCAGGCCGCATAGTCAACAGTCCAATAACAAACAAGTAGGGGTAACTCTTGTTTCCAGTGATGATGAAAATATTTAATACAAGCCCCATAACTCCACACAAGTGATGTTGCTTTTGACCGCGTTCGGGATTTATGGGTGCATATTTATTTCATCATGGAAACAAGAGTTTACCCTACTTGTTTGTTATATCTTACTGTTTACCATTCCCCGCCTCATTTGAAGATCTTTTATTTAATTAACAGGGTTTTCATCATGGCCTGAACGATTTCTTGATGTTTGACGCACTTGTTTCGCTCATAATATGATCACAATCTGTGTGGCTGATGCTGCATGTTCACTAGCAATATATATCACAAATCAGTGTATCTACCAGCCACCCGTGCGAAGTGGTTTTAGCGTCGCGGACGGGAACCCGGCTGGGAAAGGCGGAGGTCGTGGGTTCGAATCCCATCAGAAGTCATGTGGGTTTTTTTCTGCCCTCGCCGATCAGCTCCTACCCAGAGTTGAGTTGCTGCGGACTCAGCTGGGAAGACTGGGACCACACAGTCGAGTTTTCATTCCACTTAATGGATGCGTTTCTGAGATAGTGTTGCTCAAATTTCTCTGACCAACACTGCTGCAGTGCCTGTATCTCTTGGACCTGGTTGACGCCAGGAGTATATATGAACAAAAAGGGGAAGCGTAGAGTAACAAAAAGCCCTGTCATGTAGTCTCAGACCGAAAATGGAAATCTTTGGCATCATCTTAATCATCCTCATTGTCACGATCAGCATAAAAAAAAGGCTAAAAAAATTCTGGTGGTTGGGTGCCCCTTCAATTGCCCTGCTTCGTGGTGCCGACCTCAATTTCGATGACTCCCCTCCTTTCTGTCCCACGTATGTGGCCTTTGGTTTTGGTTCCGTCGGGGGATCACCGGTAAAAAATCGGGCGAAGTCCATGGGGGCTGTCACTGGACTGGAACGGACGTGGTGGCACCCTCCGGAGGGAGAGCTCACTCACGCTGCTGCTGGCTCCCGCGACTAAGCAATTATTGTCGTCAGTAGGGGGGGTTAGTCAGTGGTGTTCCCTGCGTATGTTAGATCAGAACAGGCGCCACTGAACACCCCCACAAAGTGACTCAGGCAGCAGTGCAGTGTCGTCCTCCGGTGGGTTGCCTCTTGACGACTTGACATTGACTGTTCCCTGTGGATTGCCGGTGCCAGGGCTGCAGCACAGGGCCGACCACCAGGGGCTGTGGTTGTGGACAGGGTGTCAGAATAGAGCGGCGTGGGGGGTGCACTGCGCCTCTGAGGTGGCGCAGAGGTTGGGACAGCAACAAACACACAAACAACAACAACAAAAAAAAATAAAAAAATCAGTGTATCCTGATGTTTCACATCTCACACCAAAAACACCTCACCCTTCCAAATGCTTTGGATTCTTCTTTCTAGATCTGTTATGACGGGTCCAATCTTAATGTCAGGTAGTACTCAAAAACCCTTTACTTTCTATGACTAAGAGGCTGTTGGCTGTTGGCCCACACATTCAAACTGTGTGATTTTCTGATCAAATATTTATTAATTAATAAATCAAGAAATAAAGTACGCCTGACAAAACCCGTTATTTATCTTTCATTTCCATACATTGTCTTTTGTGTATTTTTTGGTGGTGAGTGTGTTTAAAGCGTGTGTTGAAAGTTTGCGCGCTGTTACGGAGTAGCCGCGACGTAGTAGCCGCCAATGCGTAGCGTCGGTCGCCACGCCTTTCGTCGGCCCGCCAAAATACGCGGGCCGTCTCAGCTCCGATCACTGCCTTTGGTCATCTGCTATGCGCTGTCCGGTGGTGGCATTCACCGGTGGCAGAGTGAAAAAACCGATTTAGTAGTTCTAAAAATAGTACCCTAAAAGGAAGAAAGTAAGAGTCTTTCCCCGCAAACGTCTAGGTGTCACGAGTTGTAGGCATTCAAAAAAATTTTAGAAAAAACTGAAAAATTCAAAGGTGAAAAACCGTTTATAAATAAAAAAGTGTCGCAGTGTAAATTTCCAGAATAAAACCAAGGATATGAGCGACATTATTACTTTTACACTCACGCAAATCTTCAGGGTTTAAACTACATTTGAGTAAAAAAATTTAAATTTGTGTTTCCGTTCAAATGCCGCTGCGCGCAAAGCTATGAGGCGAAACAAGCCGGTGGTGCAGCTTCGAGGTCGGACCGACCAGACAATCAAAATGTAAATAATCAACAGCTTCGTGCTAAGTAAATACTGGTGAAAATCGGCCTAAGTACCCAAGACGGCATGCGACCCGTAAATATTAAACGGAATCTATCGAATATCGAACGAGTCGTCTTCAAACCACACGCCGTTCCCAGCTATTTTGAATGGTAAGTTGCAACCTTTTTCTCCACAGTTTTACATCACGGATTTAACTATATTACTGTCATATATTTTGAAGATTACTTTGTTTTTTTTTGACGACCCGAAACACGACCGAAACATCAGACCGGGGGTAAGTGGTGGTGGGGTCGTGCTGATGCTGAGGAGAGGAGTATGTGTTTAGTATTTTTACACCAAATTAAAAAAACTTTGCTGCTTAGATTTTTTGGATTTTATGGATATGTTACAGGTGTAGTTGTATGACACTTCAAAAGGTTATTTTCTGTGATTTGTTTTTTTAACCAGATCTTTCCTGTTCGACTTAAATATCAATTTTATTAGGTCACGTGACCGTGCCCCCCAACGACGCTTTTGAGGGCCCTATGTCGAATGAACAGCTGAAACTAGCACAGTTGCAGTAGGAAAACTGTACAGAATATTAGATCTAGTTGCAAAGTGAGACGACTGAGACGACTGCAGGCCAGAAATCTTAACATCTAAAAACTTTTAAAAATCTTTAAAAAAAAAAAATGTGAACTGCAAAAAAAAAAAAAAAAAAAAAAAAAAACAAACGAATCGACAATTTCATGTTTTTTTGTCTTGTGATTCGTTTTGTCCACGTTTTTGGGCGGCAGTTCAAAACATTTATTTAAGCTTTGTACAGAATATTATTTTGTGCCTGTATTTCCTTTATTAAATAAATCAAGCAGAGATTCTAAAACACTTGTCTCATGCACTCCATTGTCATTGGCGGTTTTGGTGAGGATGTATGTTGATGTGTGTGTGTGTGATTGTGTGTGTGTGTTTAGTTACAATAAAAATAAATTGGTTGTCAGTCAGTCCAGTGTGTGTGTGTGTGTTGTGTGTGTGTGTGTGTGTGAACTGGTGTGTGTGTGTGTGTGTGTGTGTGTGTGACTGAATGGAATGGATTAGCTATCATCATGATTTATCAATAATGACAAATGACAACCCTAACTCAATTTATTACCTTTTTTTTTTCAGGTGCTCCAAACTGTGCGGTTAGTGTCTGCTACAACGGGCCATTGTTCTGGTCAACATACACTGTAACAATGGCCAGTTTCTACACAAACTTTCTCTCCATGACTAAGAAAGAGCCAGTGGGCTGTTAACCCACATTTGACTGTTATTTTCTCCAAATGTTTGAAAATTAATCAAAAAAAATGAAAATACATCAGACAAAATCTGTTATTTCATCTTTCATTTTCCATACACTGTCTTTTTGTACTTTTGATGGGTGATTGTGTGTCAGCGTGTGTTGAAAGTTGGTGCTGTTTACTGATTAGCTGAATTAGGGTGGAGGGGAGGAAAGGGGGGGGGAGAGGAGCGAGGAGGGGATGGGGGGGGGGGGGGGGGGGGGGGGAGGCAAAGTTTCTTGCTTTTTTTAATCTTCTGAGCATTACTTTTGGTACAAATGTCAATCATATGTTTTTCATAAGATCATGCCAAGCAGAGATATTTAATTTGTATACGTAATGTTTATATGGCACACAAGAAGTTAGGTAAAAAAAGGGGGGGGGGGGGGGGGTGAAGGGTGGTATGGGGGTGTACAATTGTGCTGACATGCTTAAATGTCTTCTTATTGGATAGATCTTGTAATCCTGATCATTTTGATATAGTTACATGCTTGTATGTCAATTGAAAGCAGGGATGTGTCATTTTATAACTTGTTTTGGTTGCCGATATGGAAGGAAAAAAAGTCAAAATGAAGATTTTGGCATTTTTAGGAGTGTGGTAGTCGGACTCTGCAAGAGCCTCAGGTCTGAAAAAAATTCAGTGTATATTACAAGTAGTTGACATCAATCACCCATAGTTTCAGACATGTCACTTGCCAAAATGGCCGAGTTACAGGCCTCCAAACATGCCCTTAAGGGGAATTCTGACTGTCGTAAAAAAATTAAATATTAAAAAAATCATAAACTTCGCTCCTAATTAAGCTACAGCTATAAATTTTACATAATTTTTCTTAGTTTTAAGTTGTTCTATAACCTTGACCTATTGAAAACAACAGTCAAAAACATTTTTTAAAAATCACTTTGGAGTACCTGTGTTGTGTGTGTAAGTTTGTGAGTCTATTTGTGTTTTCACATCATCTTTGAGATGAATTATGTGTTTTAAATTATGTGTAAACACACACAACTGCTTCTCAAAATGATAAAAATATACACACATACACAGGTAATCACACACACTGGCACATACATGCACACAAATATATGACGTACCATATAAATTTACTTTTTTTGCAGCTGGAGACTGGGTGGGTGGGGTGGAGGGGGTTGTGTGTATTATGAAGAAAGGCTGTCACAAAAATTGCTGAAGAAAATAATACTGTACATAAACTTCCTGTTTTTGATTGTTTTGAGAGAGAGAAGAGAGAGAGAGAGAGAGAGAGGAGAGAGAGAGAGAAGAGAGAGAGAGAGGCAGAGAAAGAGAGACAGAAAGAGACCGACTGAAAGAAAAGAAAGATAGAGAGAGTGAGAGAGACAGAGGCGGGGAAAGCAAGAGAGAGTGAGAGTGATAGATAGAGAACAGAGAGACAGACACACACAGACTGACTGAAAGAAGCAAAGTCAGAGAGACACAAACAGATACATCCTGAGACACAAGAATGAACAAATGAACAAAATTTTTATTTACAAATGGTCATGGAACAATTGCTTTTTTTACACCCAGCCCTCAGGAGCCAAGAAAGACCACAAGAATAACAACATATTACATCAACCTACAAACAACAGAATAACTGTTAATTACGAGTGGGACAATAAGACAGAAAGAGGAAGTTGGAAGGGGGGAGTTGGAAGAGGAGAGGGAAGAGGGAAAGGGAGGGGTGGAGGGTACTGGAAACAAGAAAACAGGGAAGATGAGACGATAGAATATATCAATCGTTTCAGAGACGTTTCTTATCAGAGCCGTTTATGACAAAATAAGAGAGAGCAAAATATGAGAGGTAGCATTCATAAATGTAATAACCACAAAAGGACATTTTTCTGGCAGCATGTACTGGAAACATGTAAATTCATACTGAAACATTTTCTTTGTACTGTTGATGTGTTTCTTGATATTGGTATATTGGTACTGTTTCACTGGTATGTTTCTCATACCATTTTCTGTTTTTTTAATGTATAGAATGCAAGCAACGACATGATACGACAATACATCTTTTTTTTCTGTTTTTTTCTTTTTTTTTTTTGACCAACATGCTATACAATGCTACTCCAAACGATCAACATAAAAATTTCAATTTGTATGCATAAAGTAACCTGAAACTACCACAGAAAATAAGAAAGCTTACATTTTTGCTCAGGTCTGGGCTTGCTGAATCGACATCATATCTGCAAAAGAAAAGGAACAACCAACATTAAAAAGCTACAATCAGTTTACTTTTTCTCCCAATATACAATGGCTTCTGTTCTATCTGGTTTCTTAATGAAACACACATACTTTACAAAACAGCATTAAAAAAAACCAGCAGAACAAGAAAATATTTTTTAACAAATAAGAGTGCATGCATGCATGTGCGCACATGCGCATGCACGCTCGCATGTGCTCACACACACACTACACACACACACCACACACACACACACACACACACACACACACACACACACACACCCCTGCTGCAAGTTGATATATTAATCCTTTCCAGTCCTTGGAGTCTTTTGCAGCCACTACAATATTATTCCAAAAGGAAAAACTGAATAATTATCTTTTTAGAATATATCTGGTCTCCATTTTTGATTGTTTGTTTAAATCTTGGTTTTTGGTATTCTTTCGGGCATAGAGAATAAAAGATAGAAGAAACAAAAAAAAAGACTGAGAGAGAAAAGAGGACAGCTAAACTGAAAGGAAATAAAGATGGAGTGTATATGAATTTTCCTGTACAAATATTCCTATTCTTTACGCAATATTCATACAATATTTTTTGTGTGGCAATCTCAGATCAGAGTCCCAATCTACTTCGAGCTTCTTGTTGGATATTATTTCTCTGCTGCTGGCAACCACAGACAGCAAACCTGAAGATTTCTCAAATGATGCAATGGAAGTTTTCTGTTTGCTCAGATAGTTGTACACACTATGCCTGTCTTGGGGAAAGATCAGGAAAAACTGACTGCAATGCACCGATTAAAAAAGTTTTAATTATCCTTTTTCACTCTATGTTTTCTTCATTGAACTTTGATCTGCTCGCAAAAAAAACCCCTGAAAAACAGAAAAAACATAAAAAAAATAAAAAAAAAAGAACGGCTTGCAGCAGTCTAGTTTTATCTGTTTCAAGAAATTTTATTATTGAAATCAATATTTTTTTTGTTGTATGTAAATGTAATAACAAAACTGACATCTCCTCCCTTCAAACAGGTTAAAAGCAAATGCCAATACACATTATTTCTGTGGACTTCACTCCTCATCTCCCTCTCTTTTTTCATATGAGGTATGCAGAGAAGAATTTCAATATACCAATACATTGATATACACATTATTTCTGTGGACTTCACTCATTCATCTCCATTTTTTTTCAAACAGAGGTAGTTCATAGGAAGAAGTTTAAATATACCAATACACATTATTTCTGTGGACTTTACTTTACTGTCCTTCATCTCTATCTTTTTTTTCAAATGAAGTAGCAGAAAATACGAGTTAGTGAAATATGGAAATGACTGCTGGGTGAGAAGTGATCATACTAGCTTCCTGCAAAACACTGTTCTTCTCTTATCTTCATTTACACTGTATACGAAATGAAGCTAAGGGAAATTTGACTTTATGTCATTGTACACAACAATAAATAAATAAACAAAACAAAACAACACACAGGCAACGCCCACAAATGTAACGGTAAGTTTCTATAAGCATTAGCAAACCTTGGTGGGTTAGGGGGGGGAGTGAGGGAGACAGACAAGGCAAACAATTAATATAAGACTACGAGAGGCATTAAGTTTTCAACAGACCAGAGGGAAAAAAAAAAAACTAATATATAAAACAAGAATATATATCATTTACACAGAACTAGGTAACTTTTCCACAAAACAGTTCCCCAAAACAAGTAGTTCGAACACTGTAGGAGAAATCACAAAGCAAGAATACATTTTCCTATCAAAAAAACAAAACACAAACACATATGTCTAGTGCACTAGAAACCAATCACTACAAAACTTAAACTTAACAATCGATCTTTGCTTCTAAGAATGTCTGCCACACTCACATTTCAAACTTCAGTTTCTGCGACTGTTCGAAATAGTTAGTGCATCAATCACAAATTTTCGTTTGTGACAAAATCTGGATTCAAGTTATTCCAGATGAAATTTCTGTGCGTCCAAGACTGCAACAAACAACCAGACACCATCATGTCCTTTTACTTCAAAAGCATAGTAGGGATAACTACTGTAAATCCAGCTCATTAACTCAGATGACATACTTTAAAAAAGCACATTTTTCTAAATATTTCACAGTTAAACAGCAGGGGCAGCTTGATATCTTTAGCGATCCTCTTTTGTAACTGATCACCTACAACGGGTTATGTCATATATTTTAGTCTTACAATATGCTAGAAAAATCAACTGTGGGCACACAATTCAAAACACAATCAAGCTGAGGTAAAAACTGACCTACAGAGTGGGGAAATAGTGTGGTGACAAATAGTCAGGGGTGGTGGTGGTGTGGGGCCTAAACAGTGGTGGTGACCTAAACCTCAAGAATACAGTGAAGGCAGAGCAAATTATAGCATTCAAAACAAAAGGTATTTTCTCCATCCAGTGTGTCCATAAATGATGGTCCACATCTTCACCTGCAGTTAAGAATGGGCGGGGCTAGAGCTGCATGTATGTAAGTCAGTGCTGTCTATGGCAATGAAAACTTGTGTCTCATCATGGCTGGCATCTGACTGATGCAACACCTAAGAAACACAAGAGGTGTTGAGAGGTTGCTCTAGAAATGATGAGAACAGAGAGAGAGAGGAGAGAGAGAGAGAGAGAAAGAGAGAGTGTGGAGAGAGGTGTGGAGAAATACTGATCGAAGGACTGGTCTAGATCCAGTGTAAAATCGCGACCAAAGAAAAATGGTCCTTTCAGTATTCATGAATGAAAACTGGTTCTGAATCCAAAACACCACAAAAGCATCAACAGCTCATATTTATATATTGCGCATGGTGATCTGCAAGTAGCTCATCCGCTGTCTCTTTTATAGGTAGGTCACATCAGAGAGTGGTTAGCAAAGAAATCACATGGAAATTTCTTCTGCACAGGTGTATGTTCGGGGGAAGCATCCTGGTTGGCTGGTGCTCTTTATCACAGTGCAATCTCTCTACGAAAATACAGTTATTTTCTAATGCTAGCTTCGTATTACAACCCCCTCCCCCCCCCCCCCCTCCCCCAGATCAGGTGATCTTTAGATCAGCTATCATTACAGACAAACCCCACTATAAACACCCTCCGACAAATGATGATCCCTCCCTAAAAAGAAGATTTCTTATGAATGAAATTTTTTTGTCCTTGTCTGTTCTAGCGATTTGCTGCTTCTCAGTGGGAGATTCCTCGTTTTGAACTGAAAGAATTCACTTAAAGGATATTTGGGAGTCATTGTTGACACGCTTCACTGCATCACATATACTGTACATTTAAAGTGTTAATTTTTCAATTTGGTGGTGACAGACATGATGATGATGTGCGTGTGGTACGGTGTGTGTGTGTGTGTGTGTGTGTGTGTGTGTGTGTGTGGTGTGTGTGTGTGTGTGTGTGTGTGTACATGTGTGTGTGTGTGGTGTGTGTGTGTGTGTGTGTTGTGTGGTGTGTGTGTGTGGCATATGTGTGTGTGGTGTGTGTGTGTGTGTGTGTGTGTGTGTGTGTGTGTGTGTGTGTGTGTGTGTGTGTGTGTGTGTGTGTGTGTGTGTGTGTGTATTGTGTTTGACACGTATGTGTGTGTGCATGCGAGTGTGTCTGCAGGAATGTTTAGAGAGACAGTCTGATGAAGAAGCTAGCGCATCAGACTGACAGTTTTTTCTTTCCACTTTCAGGATTCTGTCATACAAGCATTTTCCATGAACTTAAGATTTTAAATGTCAAAATGACCTTATTCCGGCAAAGTCTTTTTTTTCTTTTCTTTTCATCATTCAGGTATTTTTTGAAGATCACAAGTTTTTTAATATTCTGGTAAAACACCATTTGAGCTGCAGACGAAAGAGCTTTATAGCCTATCATGCTGGATGAGTTCTTTTCTCTTAACCACCGCAGGAGTAATGTTTTTTTCTCTCTTTCATGAACATGTAGACTAGATGCATGCATGTTCAAGTACTTTCAACAACCTGCCTGGATATGTACATCTACCACACGAAAACAGATGAAATAGTTGTCTGCTCTGCAGTCTGCAAACATCGTGAAGTGCAAGTTGCAAAAGAAGTGTACGTGATGAAAGCAAACATATTCTGTGCAACAGAAACCTGTTCATCATTTGTGCGTTGAGTGCCTAAGGGAGGTGATGGTGAGTGGGCGGGCAACTTATTAATGAAAGTAATGAAAAGCAGCTGAATTTATCTAAAGTTTTAGTAAAGAAACAACTGACAGGCTTTGCAAAGCCTGATGGAATGAGCCCCAGAAGCATATTTGGCTATATAACTTACCAAAATGTGGTTGCAATTATCACAGCACTCTTGATATATCAATCATATTCTTTTCATTATTTTCTCCCTAACCATCATCACCATGTTAATTTCCATTTTTAAAAAAATACCCTCCCCCTTTGTGACAATGTGCCCATGCATGTGTGTGTGTGGTGTATGATGTATGTATAATGTGTGTTTGTGTGTGTGTGTGTGTGTGTGTGTGTGTGTGTGTGTGTGTGTTTTTGTGTGTGTGTGTGTGTGTGTGTGTGTGCATGCATGCGTGCGTGCGTGTGTGCGTCGTGTTGTGTGTGTGTGTGTTAGTGTGATGTGTGTGGCATGATGTGCATGTGTGTGTGTTTGGGGGGGTGTGGGGGGTGCATGCTCCTAAAAATGATTCAACATAATGACAATTTACTTTGAAGGGAGGTGGGTTTTGGGTGATTAAATAGAAATGACGAATTGATAATAACGATAACCATGAAAGGAGTTTTGTTTACAATGACTTACAGCCACATCACAGAAAAGAAAAGTTCCATCCAAAGTATCAACACCTCACCTCTCTCCACAGCCTCTAACAGGCAGAATCTTGTACAAAAAGCACGACCCCTGAAATGGACCACAAAAAAGCTTCCTGTCACTACTGTCATTTCATTTTTCCATTGTTCAGCTCAGACGCAACACTCTGCAAGCTGCAATGTAACATCTGCTGTGTGACTGCTGCTGTACAGTCTGATGCATTACAGAAATATCTGATAACAACATTTTACCTTGAAACACTGTCTGGAATTCTAATGACTTTGTATTGTGAGTCACAGGTAACTGAGGTGTGTCAATGACATTGATGGTCAATTACAGATCAAAAGCATACACAAAGTCCAACTATACACACCTGCAAAGTCACATGCTTTGTGGCCGTACCAACATGTGTGATGGTGTGATACAAGTATCTGAATGCAAGCTTAATCCTATTAACACACAAGAAAGCTGAGAGAAGACAGACCGACAGACAGAAGGCAGACAGACAGAATATAAACGGACAGACAGATGGACAGCACAACTGAGAAAGAGAGAGACGAGACACTGGGAATACAGAACATTTATTCCCAGATGGGGCCATCCGCCGCTCATTAAGGATGCATATAAAACAAAATAATCAGAATCTATTACAAAAAAAACAAAAAAAACACAATTACCAACCTATTTTACAATACATTTCATTACTGCATTCAAGACATGAAATAGAATGCAACTTAAAAAAACTTCAAAAACTTAAACACTTTATCATATCTATGTTGATGACATATGCTAACCTGGGTGTTTTGTCATGCTTGATGACATATGTAATGTAAACTAAAAGATGAGGATCTTTCCCCCCAATTGAGAGAGATAGAGAGAGAGAGAGAGCGATGATAGCGATGGCCAATAAGAACAGACTGCTGACAACATCCCAACAGAGATGAGAGCAAGCATGGAAAGCAAGAGAGACAGACAGAGAGAGAGAGAGGCCGAACGACAGATAACAGACAGAACAAGATGATTTTTAGGAGGCTTAGCTCTTGTTGCAATGAGCCAACCTTGGCAGTACCCAATGCAAAAGAAAACTGTCCCAGTATAATGTCATGTCTATGCACCAGTCTTTTTTTTTTTTTTTGTTTTTCTCTTTTTGGTACACACACACACCCACACAACAACGCACGCAAACACACCACCACAATTCTCACTAAAACTAAACTCCACCGTTAAACACCACCACTTCTTGGGTCTATCCCTTGACCACCACGACTTGTGAGGTCTAATTAGACAATATGCCCTTCCTTTCTTGCCTATGACATTTATGATGTCCTATCTATATGCATGTTGTGTTGGAGATAGAGAGATAGAGAGGGCGGGGAAGTGTGGGGGAGATAGGGAGGGAGGGAGAGAGAGGAGAGAGAGAGAGAGAGATGGAGAGACGAGAGAGAGAGAAGTTCGAGCTTGACCTTTGCAGACCATCTCAGTAAATGATGTCTTTCACTGTCCATTCTGGTCAGAGGTTTTGCCACCAGACTTGCCCTCAGTTTGGTTATAATTCACCCGGTTGGTGCGGTCAAATTTCTGAGCTGTTCATACACAAATCATATCAACAATTAGCTCTTAAAGGAACCTAGATATCACAATGAACCATGGTAATAACAAAACACTGACAGGAGTATTCAAGTGGTATATATGACAAAGCAACCTACACTACTCCGCAGACACTACTTAAATCTTCATCAGGAATTTGGCTTTTTACAGATAACAAATGCTGGCTGACCAATAAGTAAAAAGAGGTGGGAAACAGAGAACCAGACTTGACCGATACATGACCCCAAAAAAAAATAAAAAAAAAAAAAAAAAAAAAAAAAAAAAAAAAACCGGGCGGACAGTGATCGTCTTTGGGCGCCCCAGTTTCTCTTTCCTCCTTCTCTCTTTTTCTCTCCTGTATTACCTATTCACTATAATTCAGTATGTTTCCAATTTGTCTGTATTTTATTATATTTAATAATATTTTTATTTTATTAATCCTGACCCAAACTTCCCACGAGTCACCGATCCAACATCCTTTCGCCTCTCCTCCTCTGCCCCTCTTTCGCTGTTTTATATTATTATTGCTTGTCTCCTCTCCTCCTCTTTCCTTCCTCTCTCCGTTCCCGTTAAACACAACACACAAACACACCACACCCAGCACAAACACCACACCCACAACACACACACACACACACCCACACACACCCACGCACCAAAAGACACACGAGCACACCCACAAGTAGTATCACACTTACACACACGTTCAGAAATGGAAACTCTACAAGCTCTTTAAACCCAGGCTCGGCTATGTTTAGTATCACGTTGGTCCTGCTTGAAAACACATCTCGATCATCAGGTTTCTTAACAGAACTGAAATGTCCTTTTACTTTACACTAACATTAGTAATGGTGTGTATGATAATTTAAAAAAAGCACAAGGAAAAATAAGACTCAACTAACTTACTCAACTACACACAATGACAAGACATCCACATCCACGACGCACACACACACACACACACCACGACAACACACACACCGATGGCTTATTGCAAAGAGAAAAATTACTATAGGAAAAATTTAATCAAAAAAATCATGATAAAAAGCTTTTTCTAGGTGTTTTTTTTTTTTTTTGCTGTCCCAACTTCTTCTTCTCTGCGCCAAGCC
>JADBJO010020648.1:0-12500 GCA_016801955.1 Conus betulinus
GCCAAACAAGAAGAAATGGGAGAGCTGGCAAAGATTCATGTATATAGTGAAGTGGAAGATACTGGACAAAGATGTGTTTCAACTAGATGGATATGTACAATGAAACAAACTAAATGAGGAATGACTCCCAAAGCTAGACTAGTGGCGCGGGGATTCAAAGAAATAGGAAATGACGACATTCAAAAGGATTCCCCCACTTGTGCAAGTGAATCACTGCGAGTGTGATTCTCTCTATTTTCACCCAAAGAAAATGGAGCCCATGCTCTATGGGACATTAAGACAGCCTTTCTGCAAGGAAAAGAAATCGACAGAGACATTTTGTGAGGCCACCGAAAGAAGCTCACAGCAAAGGAAAGTTGTGGCATTTAGAGAAATGTGTGTATGGACTGAATGATGCTTCTCTGCAGTGGTACAAACGGGTCAAAGATGTTCTGCAAAACTTGGAGGAAGGATGTCAAAAGTTGACCCCAGCAGTCTTCTCTACTGGATGACTGGAGATGAGGTGATTGGCATCTTAGCATGCCACGTGGATGACTTCATCTGGGGAGGCACAAAGGACTTTGAACAGAATGTGATTGAAGAAAAATCAGAAAAACATTCAGGGTTGGTAAGGAAGAAAACAAAGCTTTTCAATACATTGGCATGGAGCTGTCCTCTGATGGACACACAGTGTGTCTACAACAAACCAAGTATGGAGACACTCTGGAACCCATACCCATTGACAAAAGAAGAACAAAACAGAAACAGGACAACATGACAGCTGAGGGAGAAACAGATATATACAGGTCCAAAGTTGGTCAGATTTTGTGGATATCTCGTCAGAGTCGTCTGATGTAGCATTTGATGCATGTCAGCTTTCTTCTAATGTGAAAGATGGGAAAGTGGAACATCTATTGGAAGCAAACAAAGTCATCAAAAAGATCAAATCAGAACATGTTACGCTGAAATTTCAACACCTGGAATCTGAAACACTGAAACTGATGGTCTACACAGATGCTTCTTTTGGCAACCTGAAGGATGGAGGAACTCAAGGCGGCTATATCATCTTCCTCGCCAATGAGAAAGGAGAGGTCATTCCTATTTGCTGGAACTCCAAGAAAATTCACAGAGTGGTACGAAGTACACTAGCTGGTGAGACACTGGCTATGGCAGAAGGACTTGATGTAGCATATTTGTGGCAACATTGTTCACTGAAATCACCACAGGAAAAGCTTCCACTGACAGTCTACCTCTTGTCTGCCTGATGACTGTAAGTCACTACATGATGCCTTGAAGTCCACAAAGCAAGTGACAGAAAAACGGTTGAGGCTTGAAATCAGTGGGATCAAAGACTTGATGGAGAAAGGCATTGTGGAAGAAGTGAAATGGTCTGACACACATCAACAGTTAGCGGACTGTCTTACCAAGAGAGGAGCTTCACCCACACTGCTGCTGAGAAAACACTGGAAGAAGGAACAATCACTGCATAGACTTTTGAATTTTTTATTATGTTTTATTTTTTTTGATAAAAGACAGAGATGAGTATGATAACGATAGACAGTATCAGAACAGTGTGTGCTTGGAAAACATTGTTGTCAAACTTACCGGAAGTAATGAAACTGTAACTAAGGAAATAACTCGGAAACGGGAGAAGCGGAAACGAGGAGAGAGAGTCCAACGAATCTGTACGAGCCGAGGAGGCAACGTTAGAAGTACATTTATAGCTTAACTTTTCAGTAACTTTCAAGAATTTCAGAAATTTTTACCCGTTTCAAGTTTTGAAATTCTGTTACCCAAGTCCCATTTCTTGCATGACCTTTTGTCACCGGCTCATACATATAATAAGATAAATTAATAACATAATGAAAAATAGAAATGATAGTAATAATAATAGTAATAATTATACTAAATCGATAAATAAAATCAAAGTGAAAAAGGAATGAAAAAAAGTTATCTTGATTTCTTACATCCAACATGTAACACGTTGCACTTGTCCACATTAAAGTGCAAGTTCCATGTGGTAGACCTTTCAGATAAGTTATCATTATCATTTTGTTATGTATTATGATTATAAGTTGTATTGTAAATTGTTGTATTGTCTGCAAATATTTTACTTTCCACTGAGTTTGGCAAATCATTCATGAATATTGTAAATAATATGAGACCCAAAATACTCCTTTGTGGTATGCCAATTACCATTTAGAACTTCCTTAAAATCCGAATATGAACTTCCTACTCTGAAGTACTCCAAAGTGATTTTTAAAATGTTTTTGACTGTTGTTTTCAATAGGTCAGGGTTATAGAACAACTTAAAACTAAGAAAATTATGTAAAATTTATAGCTGTAGCTTAATTAGGAGCGAAGTTATGATTTTTTAAATATTTATTTTTTTACGACAGTCGGAATTCCCATTATGGGCCATGTTTGGAGGCCTGTAACTCAGCCATTTGGCAAGTGACATGTCTGAAACTATGGGTGATTGATGTCAACTACTTGCAATATACACTGAATTTTTTTCAGACCTGAGGCTCTTGCAGAGTCCGATTATCATACTCCTAAAAATGCCAAAATCTTCATTTTGACTTTTTTCCCTTCCATATCGGCAACCAAAACAAGTTATAAAATAATGACACATCCCTGCTTTCAATTGACATAGAAGCATGTAACTTATATCAAAATGATCAGGATTACAAAATCTATCCAATAAGAAGACATTTAAGCATGTCAGCACATTGTACACCCCCATACCACCTTCACCCCACCCCCACACTTTTACCTACCTTCTTGTGTGCCACATAAACATTACATATACAAATTAAATATCTCTGCTTGGCATGATCTTATGAAAACATATGATTGACATTTGTACCAAAAGTAATGCTCAGAAGATTAAAAGCAAGAACTTTGCCTACCCCCCCCCCCCCCCTCCACCCTATTCTCCAGTGCCTATGCTTTCCATATATTAGTGAAACTTATATAGTATATGACAGGGTTCATACAGATTTCCATACAAAAAAATTCAAGACTTTTTAAGGACTTTTGAAGCACCTTTTTTTTTCAATTTAAGGACTTACTGCACGGATAATTTTAAGAAAAATAATAATGAAATGCAGACACAAATCAAATCATTTGCTGTTAGTGTTACTCTTCAATACTCACATCATGGATCCTCTGTGAGTATAGATTTTAGGAATCTCAGCTGTTATTGTTTAACCCTTACGGTGCTCTGTATAACAATTTATGCTTTAAATAAAGAAATGTAGTTAAAATCTAGGACGGGAAACTCGTCACACACCACTTGAGAATTTGGCTTCTGCATACATATTATTTGCACTAGATATGCAAACCCATAATTTTTAGAAACTAGAGATGTTGTAGAATCTAGTGAAATAACTGAAAATACTGTAGGTTGTACCTACTTGGAGACTGACCTCAAAATATAAGCAGGCAAAATTTCTGAAAAAGTTATTTGAAAAGTAAGTCAAATGTTAGGAGACTGGAGAGACACAGTTTTTCTCTGTACTACCTAAACACTTCAGACTTGAGATAAAATGAAGACAAATATGTGCTGGAAACATGGGAAAGATGATAATTCTCTTGACTTGAGCTATGTATAATGAATTGTGCCTCAAATGATGTACCTATAATTCAGCATCCGGACAATCGAATTTCACTATATAAGGAAATGGGGTTTGTGCAGGCTTGTCTTGAAGCTAGATAGGTAAAACTATATTTTTTGTAAACTAGAGATAATGAGGAATCTGTGAAAAAAAAAAAATAATTACAAGACAGTACCCTGATGGCAGCTGAAGATATTCTTCACAGTGTAATCCAGAACATTGGTGAAAAGGTAATCCAAAACGTCAGCCACATTGTTTGAAACACCACAGTTTTCCTGCTTGAATGTCGAAACACTTGAAACTGGGGAGAAAACAAGAAGAATATGTCCTTGGAAGACACAGAACAAAGTTAGGGCCTTGGTCTTCTGTGGAAGGTTGAAAAGCACTTGGAGCAGAGTCCCACGTCACATCCAGAACATTCCCAGCCAGAGCGCACATGAGTAGGATGGCCAGCAGTACAGTTCCTCTTTCTTCAACTCCTTCACTCTCAGCATCTCTAGAGCTCCTCTGTAGTAGTGCTTCCAGATTCTGGATCACACAAGAAAACATATATCCTAAGTCTTCTGTTCGTTTCATTGTTTCATAATGGTGCAAGAGATGTTACAGAGAGCTTGACTCAGTTTCCACTAATTAGTCTGATTTTCAGAAAGAAAAAAAAATGACCAGCATTACTTATTCGTTCTATGAAAAATGAAGTCATGCATAAAATCATAAATAAGAATAAAATCTGAATCACTAGCATATAAGGAGGGGGCAGGGCTATAGCTTTCATTGAAGGCACGCCCACTCGTGACATGCCCACACTGTTTCCAAACTAAAAAATAAACAAACAAAAGTTATAAATTGTTCTCTTCAATATAGTTCAAATCACCACTTTTACTGATCTCTAAAGTGCTTTCAAAACACCTACAGTCACCCAGAAACGATCTTCTAGCTTGATCAGGCCAAAGCCTATCACTCCTGTAAGTAACCATGTACCCTGCCCCCCTTCCGTCCCCCCTTCCTTCATGTGGCGGACCAACAAATGTAAAATAACCAATGACTGCACGCAGCATGTGTTCCATCACTCGACAAACAAAATAATCAAAGTTCATCCACTCACCTGCTTCGCTTTCGTTACTACAGCCTTTGGCAACTGATTGTTCACTCGTGCCACTTCCACACATCTCCTGCTCGACTCGGTCACCAATTCACTCATTATTTCAGTCAAAACCGACGAAAAACTTCGAGATAACTGACTGACAAGGCTTGCCAGTTCACAATGGATACTAGCAAGTCACGTGAACTGATCAACCCGGATGTTTAGCAGTGGTGGTATAATGGTTCTCGTCTGAGCCACGATCGTGGCCCAACGCAGTCGGGCGATAAAGCCACGATCGTGGCCCACCGCAGTCAGCGGGTTAATAAAAGTATAAATACAAATGTATGTTTGTTACACTACAGCAGAGCAAAGTAGGGATTCTCACTCTTGTGATCAATAGACAAATATGTGTTTGAAAATGTTCACTGTACACAACAGATTCTCCAATCTTGCAGTTCACAAAAATGTGTTTGTTTGCCTGACTTCCATAAGAATTTGAATTCTTGTCATACATGTTTGTTTGAAGTCACTGAGGGTAAAATGCCTCCATAACTAAAACTCTACATACCACAACTCTGGGGTCATAAACATCAAAACACTGAGAGGATGCAAGTTTTTCTTTCTTCACACTGAAACTGTTTGGCAAAGTCTGCACAGTCCAAGAATATTCTCTGGAACAGATTTGAACTGCTTTCACACAAATGAAAGCTGTAATGACTTGTCACTACTTTTAAGTCCTCAGTATTTCTGATTTCATTGCCACTGTTTTAATACGGCTCAGGCTGTTCACTGACATCTGAGTTGGAGAAGTTCTGTTGGTTGATGAACTGCAGGACGGTGAACTGCTATAAGTGATGGGCTGGTCGCTCGTAGAACTAAGGGAAAAAAAAAAACCCCAAAAAACTCGAAACACGAACTGCAGGATATGAAGTCTTCATCAGGTCGCAGTGATTTGTTCCTTTCTATGGCTATTTACAGCCAATTCTCCCATCGTACTAATGTCTATGATCTTCTCACAAATGCGGCAAAAGGCCTTGCTTCTGTTTCCACTTGGGTCTGCCTGCAGCCACTCTTTGTACTCATCTTTTCCCAGGCAAACCATGATAAACAAACACTTCCATGGCATGCTCTCAATTTCAAAATGGAACATTCATTCACATAAGCGCATGCACTATGAAGGCCAGTAACTCTGGTGTTGTGGCCTATAGCAGACGGAAGAATCTGTGAGATCGTCCATCTTAACTCCGACTTCCTTTTTTTTAAAAATTCAATTTCAAGCCTTTTCTTTTAAAAAACAAACATGAGATTTTACATAGACTTTATTCATAATCATAGGAAGTGACAAAATTTAAGGACTTTTAAAAGACCTTTCAGCAAAAGCCTGATTTTTAAGGACTTTTAAGGCCTTAAAAAGTATGCCCTCAAAATTAAGGACTTTTAAGGACTGTACGAATCCTGTATGATTGCCAAGAAATACTGAATACAACAGTGCCATTACAAAATAAATACGTTCATCCCATGAGTTTTTACCCTGGCCTCATACCCCTTGCCAGCAGGAACTGAATGGACAAACTTAAAGGTTTACTTAACCCTCTTCAGTATGCACTTATCTGAGCTTAGTTACGCCGAAAACTATCAGCAAGATAGGTAACTCTGTAATTTGAACATGGTTACCCAATTAAAAAAAATAAATTTAAAAGAGAGGAAAGGAAAGAATGAAATGAAAATAATGTTAAAATTCCTACGAATATATATGTTGCTATATCATAAGTTTGAAGAATGTCACATGAGCCATTTACTCGGGGAAAAAAAATCTTCTTCAGAACTTTTTCCGAATCATTGTTCATCATACCTGAACCTCATCCCAGTCAAAATCTAGGTTACTCTAAGCTTCATACCCAGCACTTTCACCAAGTCTTATGCTGCAAATCCTACAAATCACAGTATCTCCATCACTAAATCTCATTATAGAACAGCAGAAATCAAGGTCAGCCATGGTGAAAAACAGCATTTCGACCTCAAAACTTTGAAAATTCATAACTCAGCCACGGCACGCATCGACTCGCGGTTTTTGCAAACAGAAGTAAATGGCTACAGGAAGAAGGAAATTACGTTCTCGCGAGACTTCCTTTTCTACGAGAAACATGGCGGCGCCCATTGTTGCCAGGCGCTCAGCCTTTTTGGCTGTGTGATTTCCGGTTGGGCGCTAGCGGGCGCGTGCTTGTCGAGAGAGTTTATTGTAGTTGAAAGCCTGAAGAATTGCTCCTCTTTCTAATTGGCATACATTTTTAGAATTGATAAATATATCTGGACGAGCACAGTGTAGAAAACCAAAGGAAGGGATAGGAGTGAGATCATCAGATGTGCATATGCTGGCCAAGGCTTACTGCTAATCAGTAAACAGCACCAACTTTCAACACACGCTGACACACAATCACCATCAAAAGTACGAAAGACAGTGTATGGAAATGAAAGATGACTAACAGATTTTGTCTGATGTATTTTCATTTTTTGATTAATTTTCAAACATTAGGAGAAAATAAGTCAAATGTGGGTTAACAGCCCACTGCCTCTTTCTTAGTCATGGAGAGAAAGTTTGTGTAGAACTGGCCATTGTTACAGTGTATGTTGACCAGAACAAGGCCTGTTGTAGCAGACACTAACCGCACAGTTTGGAGCACCTAAAAAAAAAAGTAATAAATAAAATGAGTTAGGGCTGTCATTAATTGATAAATCATGATGATAACTAATCCATTCCACTCAGTCACACACACACACACACATACATAACACACACTATCACATAACCGCCAATGACAATGGAGTGCATCAAACAAGTGTTTTTAGAATCGCTGCTTGATTCATTTAATAAAGGAAATACAGGCACAAAATTAATATTCTGTACAAAGCTTAAAAATAAATGTTTGCGAACTGCCCAAAAAACGTGGACAAAACGAATCACAAGACAAAACGCATGATTCGTTTGTCGACGTTTTTTTTTTTCGGTTCACAAACGTTTTTTTTAAAGATTTGTTTAGATTTCCGCCTGCAGTCGTCTGACTTTGCAAACTGCATCTAATATTCTGTACCTTTTCCTACTGCAACTGTGCTGGTTTCAGCGGTTCATTCGACATAGGGCCTCAAAAGCGTCGTTGGGCACGGTCACGTGACATAATAAAATTTGATATTTAAGTCGAATAGGAAAGATCTGGTTTAAAAAAAATCGACAGAAAATAAACCTTGAAGTCATACAAACTACACCTGTAACATATCTATAAAATCTAAGCAGCAGTTTTAATTTGGTGTAAAATACTAAACACGTACTCCTCTCATCAGCACGACCCCACTATTACCCCGGTCTGATGTTTTCGGTCGTCAAACAAAAATAATCTTCAAAATATATGACTGTAATATAGTTAAATCGTGATGTAAAACTGCCGGAAAAGGTTGCAACTTACCATTTAAAATAGCTGGAACTGCGTGGGTTTGAAGACGACTCGTCGATATTCGATAGATTCCGTTTTATTTTACGGGTCGCATGCCGTCTCATACTTTGCGCCATTTCAATTTTCGAGTCGACGTCGAAGCTGCACCACACGGCTTGTTTTGTAGCTTTGCGCTCCGCGACATTTGAACGGACAAACTTAGAATTTTTACTCAAATGTAGTCTGAACCCTGAAGTGAGTGTAAAAGTATAAATGTCGCTCTTGGTTTTATTCTGGAAATTTTACATGAAACATCTTAAAACGTTTTTTCACTCCGAATTTTCCGTGAAGTGAATGCCTACATTTCGCACACGAAACGTTGCGGGGATGACTTTTCTTCCTGTTTAGCATACTATTTTTAGAACTACTAACGGTGCCACCGAGCGCACAGCAGACGACCAAAGGCAGTGATCGGAGCGAGATGCGCGCATGGCGGCCGACGCTCGCGGCTACTCCGTAACAGCGCAAACTTTCAACACACGCTTACACACACTCACCACCAAAAATACAAAAGACAATGTATGGAAATGAAAGATAAATAACGAGTTTTGTCAGGCGTCCTTTTATTTCTTGATTTATTAATAAATTTTTGTAGAAAATCACAGTTGAATGTGTGCCAACAGCACACTGCCTCTTAGTCATTGAAAGAAGGTTTGGAGTGTCTTTGCTGTCTTTTAGTTGAAAAATCCCTTAATCCATGTATGCACTCTACCTGTAATTCCATATGCTGATAATTTCACTATAAGCCTCTCATGGGGAACAGAATCGAAAGCCTTTTTAAAGTCTAAATAAAGAATATCTACATTGTTGCCATTATCTAAAAAGTTTTGTTAAATCCTCCATGACAAGTAAAAGTTGTGTTACACAAGATCGATGTTTACGGAAACCATGCTGGCATTCTGTGTATAAATTGTTCAAGGTCATATGATCAACGATCACATCCCCGTATAATCGATTCCATAATCTTACATACAATTGATGTAAGACTAACAGGCCTATGATTTCCAGGATATGTCCTGGTACCTTTTTAAAATAAAGCTGTTACATTTGCAGACTTCCAATCCATAGGTACCACACCTGATTCAATGGACTTGTTGAACAAAATACTGAAAGGTAATGCCAGCTCATTATATGACTCCTTAAGAACTTGCAGGGATCATATCAGTTTCCACAAGATTTATTAGGGTTTATATTTTTAAGCCTCTCTCAGACTCACTGGGTGTAATACACATATCAGTTACAGTGACTTCAGAAGCTGTTGGTATACTTGAAAACAAACTATAGACCCGCCTCCTTCCCCCTTCCTCCAGTTCTCCCCCTACTCCACACACACTCTGAACATCATCAACATCTGTATGCATCATTGCATTATTTCAAAAGATCAGTACTGGTAAATTCAAAGCTGGGTTTTTATCAGTTGTCACAATTGGTCAAATTAGTTTCCAATCATAATGTGTGGATAGATGAAAACATAGTTTATAATAATCTAGGTTAACCTGTTGTTAAAATTCATCTTTATCTCAGGGTAACTCTGTCGACTGTGTGAAAGTTTTCAATTGTTAAATGGAAACCAAGATGGAAAAGTGGCTAGTATGATTTTTGTCTGTTTTGGGGAGGTGGGTGTGGGGGATAATATCATGAGTAAGTATTTGTCACAAACTTGAATATATCTTCAAGATTTTGTTTGCCACTGATGCCAGCGTATTGCATGTTCAAAACTGATAAAGCAAAACCAAACCAAACCAAAATGAGTATCTGGGAACATAGATGAAAAAAAGAAGGTGGGAGCAGACCTGCTCACTGTAACTAGTTTCAAGTTTTGAATACTTACATATGTGCAGATCTAAGAGATGTAGAGTCATGGTTAGCATCAAACATGTTTGAAGAATATTGTTGCATTTGCTGAACGATTTCTCCTCCCTGTGTGGACAATCTTGCACCACATACAACTATGAGTATGATCGGACATTTACTCTCGCACCCAAACATTAAAACCTTATGTCGTAGCTCTTCAAGAAACTAAAATTCAAAGCCAGAAAACCTTCATTCTTTCTGGCTTTAACATTCTTTCCAAGCCTGCACAACCATCCACATTGGGACTGTCGGCGGGTTGCCCTTCTTTTACATAAAACATTACTGTTTAGTCCTGTCGCTCTGACTACCCTCCTTCAGGCTGTAGCTGCAAGAGTCACTCTCCACAAGACTGTTACAGTTTGCTCACTCTATAGTCTATCTGCCACCTTCTGTCCTGGTTTGTCGTCAGGACCTTGTCAGTCTGATTGGAGAGCTTCCTCGGCCGGCCTTTTTTGCTGTTTGGGTGATTTCAGTGGACACAACCCCCTTTGGGGTAGTGTGAATTCGTCATCCAGAGGTCTGCTTCTTGAAGATGTCCTTTCAGACTTTGATAATTATGTTGTCTGAACAGTGGAACTCCAGCTTACCTCCACTCCACCACAGGTTCACTTTCGTATTTAGATTTGTCGATTTGTGACCCCTCGCTGGTCCTGGAGTATGAGTGGTCTGTCTATGACGATCTGCACGGAAGTGACCATTTCCCTGTTCTTTTAAAACCTGTATTAACTGAAACCGCCTCTGTCTCACAATGTCTTGATTATAAGAAGGCAAACTGGAATCTCTTTTGCAACCAATATTTCAAAAGAATTCCAGGAAATTGATTTTCTTCAGAGTCCAGACCCAGCAGAATCTCTGACCGATATTGTGATAAACTGTGCTAAAACCTGTATTCCAGTGTCTTCGACAAACCCCAACTGCCAGAACACCCTGGTTTAATTCTGACTGCCAACAAATCTCAAAAATACGCAAACGGGCTCAGCGTCGGGTATACCGACGACCTTCAGGTCCCAACGCTCGAGGCCATCAGAAACTCCGTGCCAAATCGAGACACACTTTCAAAATCAGTAAACATCAGTCTTGGAGAAACTTCTGCTTCGGGCTGACGTCTAAAACTTCAAAGAAAAAAGTTTGGAACATCATCAGAAAAATCAAAGGGAAGAACACCAACCCCTCCATTCATCACCTGAAACTTACTGTTGCTCTGATCACTGACAAACAAGCTGTTGCCAATCTGTTGGCCTCCACCATCCAACAGAATTCCTCATCTTCAAATAAATCTGCAGCCTTTTTAAGAAAAAAACAAATCAGAGAGAAATCTTCATACAGTTTCACATCAGACAACTCTGAAGCCTACAATCTTCCTTTTTCGATCAACGAACTAAAATCAGCTTTGCAAACCTGCAATGATTCTGCCCCTGGTCTGGATGACGTTCATTATCAGGTTTTGAAACACATTCCAGAAAGCTGTCTCCAGACCCTTCTTAAAGTCTATAACCATATCTGGACCACAGGGTGTTTTCCGCCCTCCTGGCGGAAAGCCCTGATCCAATCCCAAGCCTGGAAAAGACCCTACCAACCCATCAAACTATCACCCAGTAGCTCTGACCAGCTGCCTCTGTAAGTTGATGGAAAAGATGGACAAACTCCCGTCTGATGTGGAAGCTGGAAACCAATGGCCTTTTGGCCAGTGAACAGTGCGGGTTCCGCAAGTACCACTGGACAGTTGACCATTTAGTCCGTCTGGAAACCACCATCCGCAATGCCTTTGTCAATAAGCAGCATGTGGTCACTATCTTTTTCCACCAAGAAAAAGCGTATGACACCATGTGGAAATCAGGAATTCTTACGGATTTGCATAAACTTGTTTCATGGTTATCTGCCTCTGTTTATCGAAAACTTTCTGGCTGATCGACAATTCCAGGTACGTGGTGGCACACACACTCTCGGACATCTATGGGCAGGAGTTGTGTGTACCTCAGGGGAGCATCCTTTCTCCTGCCCTTTTCAGCATTAAAATCAACGACATTGTGAAATTGGTAAGCCAGGGCTCTTGAGTCCTCTTTGTTTGTTGACGACTTCACGCTGTACGCAGTTGGAGCTTCTTATGCCAGCGCACAGCGTCGACTCCAACTTTGTGTCAACAAGATTCAACAGTGAGCCGAGGAAAACAGGTTTACCTTCTCACGTACCCAAACCCAGTCATCCATTTTCACAATTTTCGTCATTTTTTTTTGCTGATCCTGAAATTCTTCTGGATAAGTCCACCATTCCAGCTGTTAAGGAAGCCAAATTTCTGGGGGTTATTTTTGATCAAAAACTCAACTTTCTCAGCCACATCAAAAACCTCAAAACTTCTTGCCAGAAAGCTCTGAATATTCTATGGGTTGTAGCACACACTGACTGGGGCGCTGATAAGAAAACTTTGCTGCACCTCTACAGAGCCCTGGTCCATTCCAAACTGGACTATGGTTGTGCTGTGTA
>JADBJO010020648.1:17500-30974 GCA_016801955.1 Conus betulinus
GAATTAGATCACATATATAAGCATTAAATGAATGACTGAATTATTACAATAGTGATATTCACAATGATGGTATCAACTCTAATAATTAGTAAATTTAATGAGACTTATCTGTAAGTTGAGGTTAAATTGGAATTATTTAGAGTCTGGTGATGGGAATGAGCAATTACATGAGATGCAATGCGCATGCATCTAGCCAGTATTTAGACACAAATGACCTCTAAAATTAATTCAGCAGACAATACCTGGAAGGGTAAGCGAGAATCATCCAGAGCGGAGAGATGGAGGCACGTAGTTGCTCATTCCCATCATTAGACTCTAAATAATTCCAATTTAACCTCAACTTACAGGTTAAGTCTTGTTAAATTGACTAATTATTGATAATTGTGTAGCAATTGGTCATTCACAATGATGTGAGACTTCAGATTTAGAGGTCATGAGTAATGATTCAATCATAAAAGCAATATAAACAAGTTGATGGACTTTGTTTATTTACATTTAATTACACAAGACCATAAAGTTTCTGGTAATCAAAAAAAAACAATTTGCAATTTGGCATGCAATCACTTTAAATCAGTCACTGGGTCAAACTGTACTATGAAACATCAGTCAGTCACTGGGTCAAAACTGGACCCTGCAGCATTCCTACTTCTTATTTAAAAACTGTCTAGAACTGATTGTCCCAAAGATCTCTGAAGCACAAGTTTGCAGTTGAACGTGGTAAAAGTGGTCTGTCTAGACCACCCAGCCACTCTCATTGTGCTGTTAATAGGCACATCTCTGCTGAATGCTGCTGAATTGCTAGCTGCTCTGGTGCTGTGAGCTGAAAACCGGCTAATGTCCACCCAGGCTAACCTCAAAACAGTTTTAATCCACTTGGATATAGTGTCTCTTGAGACTTTAGTATGGGTTTTACAAATGAAATGAAGAGTTGTTTTCCCTATCCTCAGAGTCTTTGTCACTCTTAAAATACTGTCTTAGGTAGGTAACAATACACAAGTTTTTATTTACAAAAGACTCGTTCTAACGGTTGCACAGGTGACCCTGGTTTAGTTTGCATCAACACAGCACTTAACACTAAGACATACGTGCCATCTTTAAATCTAACATCATCACATTTTAATGTGTGGATGGTTTGACCCCTCTGACCAGACAGCAGGGCTAACAACATAACCAGTCTAAGGGTTGGCTACTTAAGAGTCATCTTTCCTACATCCGGCCAACCAGCTAAGTACTGTAGTACACTATCCGTATCCCATGTATCATGATACTTGGGAATGGAGGGTCTTTCTTCAGACACCGTTTCACCCAGATGACACTCTAATGGGTGACTGCCTACTGCCTCGGTGCCTGGCCTGTGCATATTAAGCTGAAACTGCACTTCAGGTTAAATCCACTGTACTGTGACTAGCCCCAGAAGCATACATATCTGCCAGAAAATTTATTACATGGATATAACTTGTATTTTTATTCCCATGCTATCTACAAAAATTTTCCATCTTTCTGATGTAAGAGTCCTACACTTTTTCTGGGTAGAGTTTCTCCAAGTGTTCATAACCAAATCAGCGGCCCCACTGCTTAGACCAGAGCTGGTCAAAGAACACCTGAGATCCTGCAAACTAGCAGATAAAGCCTCTTCTGCTGAATCAGGCGATGGACTGCCATCTGGGTGGCTGGGGAGATGATGCAGCAGGTTCTTTCTGCAGGTCAGACGCACTGGCTCTGCTATCAATAGTTTTGTAACAGTATTTGGATACCATGTCTGAGTTGGCCAGCCACCAGCACGCCCGAAACTCTGATCCCTCTGTACCTTCTGCAGGAATCGGGTGGCAACGCTGAAAGGAGGAAAAGCATCGAAATTTATGTCTCTCCAAGTTACACTGAAAGCATCAATAATGCTTCTGCATCTAGATCTGAAAGAGATGGAATCTTTTTGCGCATTCAGCCTTGAAGCAAACAAATCTGTCAGGTGCTGCATTCAGCTGTTTAAGAGCAGCTTGCAGAAGATCACTGTTCAACTTTCATTCAGTGTCCAGATTTACCTTCCTAGATTCTGCATCAGCCACCACATTTTCCACTCCTGGTATGTGGGCTGCATTGACAAAGAATGAAGGTATGTTCAATACACCAAGACCAGAAACGTTAAATTGTTACAGGAGTCAGAGTGAGATGGACCCATGTGGTTTAAGCATGCTATGGCTGTGGTATTGTCCAGCATGAGCCTTACATGTTTCCCTTGAAGCTGCATCTGAAAAGATTTCAAGGCAAAAAATGCAGCTTTTAATTCCAGTTATATGAAATTTCCTTTGTGCTGGTGACCACACTCCTCCTGAAGAGACTTCTGCACACACACAGCCCCAGCCATGAAGGCTTGGCATCAGAATGGATCACAATGTCTGGATCTTTGCAACACACATCATTGAAAGCATCAGAAATATTGTCAATCCACCATGTCAGCTCCTTTATTCCAGCTTTATATATCTCCATCACCTGGTCAAAATGTCCTTTTCTTTTTCTTCAGAGCTCTGCACTTATCTTTTTCCAGCTGCCTGTAATGCAGGGGCCCAAACTTAACAGTGGGAAAGCTGGCCATCATTAAGCCAATGACTTTTAGATATCTCAACTGCTTTCAACAGGTTCTTGCAGCTTAGAAGCATTTTCTCTTTCCTTTCTGAGGTCAAAGTGACTGTCAAGTGTCATTGAGACTGAGTCAATGATCACTCCTAAATACTGAATCACAGTAGTTGGTTGAAAAACTGACTTTGTGGGAGGTACAATGAATCCTAGCTTATGTGATGTGTCCAGTTTGTCCATAACATTTTCCTGGCACTGTCTCTTTGAAATGCCCATAAGCAAGGAATCATCCAAGAAAGCTGTTGAGATATAATCTTAAGGTAGCAAAAACTGGCTTGATGATTTTCGTGAACAAATGTGGTGCCAATGCCATTTGGGAGTACTTTGTATTAAAAAATATTTCCTTTCCATTCAAATCTCAGCAGCTTTCTGTGTTCTTTGCAAATGGGTACAGAGTAGTAAGCAGCTTTCAAGTCCAGTGATGCCATATAGCAGTTTGTGCTAACCAAAGCCAAGGCGTAGCCAAAGTGTCCATCTGAAAATGGTGATATGTTATTTTTTTCGTTTAGACTTTTTAGGTTTAGGATCATTCTCTGTGATCCATCTTTTTCTGCCGAGTGAAGATTGGTGACAAAATTTCTCCATGAGTGTGCTTACACTCTGTTATTTATAACTTTTTTTTCCAAAGTAATTTGTCAATTTCTTCATCAGCAACAGCTGTTTCTGCAGCATTCATTCTGAATGAATATGAGGGTGGACATGATAAAGTAGCTAAATCATCCAAATTACAATCAGTCTCAATTTCAGCCCCAGTCACCGATTTTAGGATGTTGGGATCTGATATCAGCTTAACCCAATTTTCTGTAAATTTAGCCAATCTTCCTGCTTCAAACTCTTCTGCTTCCAGTGTCAGCAGCTGAACTATGCTATTTAACTGTGCATCAAAATCACTTACCTCATTTACTGAGACTGAGAGAAGCTGTTCCTCCTGTGGTGGTTGTGCCCTTTGGGAAAGCTGTTGTAGCGCTTTCCCTGTGTCTGTGGTTTTGGGTACTACTGATAGCCCCCATGTCTGGCTGGGAATGTTTAAGGTTTAAGGCGGCCCCTAAAAAAGACCCTTTCCTGTTGCCCCCGTTTCCGTCATACTGGAAGTGACTGAATTTGAGGTGGTTTCCCTTTTTCCCAGCAGATAACTGATAGGCCTTGTAGCCTATCTTCTTCATTTCATTTATATTTTTGAGGGTGGATGCAAGATTGTCCCAAACAAATGTTCCCTAATGTCAATTGTTTTGTCGCACAAGCGCGGGTTGACCGGTGGACACATCGCCTGACGATGGAACATAGATAGCTGTGTGTGGCGTGTCCTAGCAACACAATTGCATCTGTGCAGTTCTGTATTATTTCTGCATTTTGTCGTGAAGCCTCGTTCTGGTCTGCTACTCGGGCAATCGTGGTTATGGCCTTGATAATGGCGCACTGAGCGTGTGCAATCTTCAGATCCGGTTTGCGTTGATCTGTTGAAAGTGTGGACCATACCTCCTTGGTTACCAATGGCACAACTAATTTTGCACAATTTTCTGGTTGATTGTGAGCCTCAGATTTCTCCTTCTGGACCTTTTCACTCAACTTTCGGCTAAAACGCACATTGACTATTGTTGCCAAATCATCACTGACCTTTGAACGTAGCATTTCTTTTCCACTGATCTCTTGTTCGATTTTATTGAACAGCTGTGTGTTGTCTTTCTTGGTGGTGCTAGAGGTAGAACTATACTCATTTCCCTCAATCAGTGCCTTTTCACACACTGCTGTAAATCTGGCTCTTCTTGATCCTCTTGTAAAACAAGAACATCCTGTTCGTCATATTCGATGTCAGAATCGTTTCCGTTCATGTCTTCGGCATCGAGCTTACGTTTTAAGGAAATTCTCAAAAGAGTTTCAAATCAACAAACCTCTTTTCCCATTTTGCATCCAAACTTTGAGCTACATCTTGAAGCCTGTCCTCTGATTTTTCCTCCAGTTTGGAATCCCTCAAGTCCTTACCTTCAACGGCAGGCCTTCCATCATGATCATGTGAGGCCATGGTGCCAGACTTGGTACCGGCACTGGGCTGAAAGCTGGCAAATATGATTTTGTTGATCTGAGCAGCAACACGAAATCTGGCTGATTAAAAAGTCACTGAAAGGACCCAGCCTTGCTATCTTTAGCCTTTGAAGTTACAAAAGAATAAAAAGGAATAGACTGACCTCGTGAAACAATGGTTTTTCTTTCGGCGGAAAAAGCACGTTGTCTTGTCTCTGGCATGATACAAGCATCAATGGCTAGATGTGCGCGCATCACATCTCACGTCATTGAGAATGACCAATCGCTAGACGATTAATGATTATTGATTACAATGATGGTATTAACTGTAATAGTCATAACAGTAATAAAGTAAAAGAAATTAAATATTGAAGAGATGGAGTGGATTGAGGATGGGGTAGGTGGAATAGAGGGGGAACTTCAGGAAAGGTTGCAGGGAAAGAAGAGAAGCCTGTGTCAAACTGTAGTATTGCTCACTGTAACACCACCATTGTGGTCCACAAGGGGGAGTGGGGGTCACCTTTGTGGGCCGCACAATTGATGAAAGCAGAGCTGGAAAAAATGTTGTAGACTGGAAGTGCAAATTGTGGTTGAGGTGACTTAGTTGTACAGCGTTAATCACAGACATTTTTGGCCAAACAGGGTCAGCAAACTGGTCAGAGCTTGCTTAACTGTGATGTGGTAAAGTATAATCAGTCAGACAAGCACCACTTCATTTGTGATTAAAGTGAGGGCTCTGGGAGATGTGTACTGTGTTCATGCATTACAGACTGTAAATGAAGTGGTGTTGATAATGAGAGTAATTGCTTGTTGCTGACAGGGGATGTGTTGATGTAGTGTGTTCCTACATTACAGACTGTAAATGGGCTGGTGTTGATGATAATGAGAGTGATTGCTTGTTGCTGACAGGCCATGGAACTACGCAATCGGATGGGTGTCAAGAAGCCCAGCGGTGCCAAGCCAGTGTTGGCCTTTGATAACGCGTGGAAGTGAACAGTATAGAGGAGTGCCAGGCCCTCACCAAAGACCCGGACCTGACCCGCATGCAGGCGCTGCTGATCCGCGAACGTGTCCTAGGCCCCTCCCACCGGAGACCAGCTTCTGCATTCGCTTCAGGGGCGCTCTGTATGCTGACGGGGGAGACTTTGAGCGTTGCATGACACTCTGGCTGTACACGCTGGAGACGCAGACGTCCAGGCTGGAGCCTCTCTCGGATGGCACCATGAGCAGTTTTGTGTCCTTTGTGGAACTGTTTGCCTACGTGTGTTTGTCAAGGGCCCAGAGAAAGTGGGAGGAGAAGCTCGCAGGGAGAGCTTTGTGGAGATAGTGCTGCGTGTGGTGGAGCTGGCCGTAGAAGAAATAGGACGATACAAGAAACTGCTGCAGAAATCTGAAGCAGATGTGGAGAACCTGGATGTGAAAAAGCTGATGGTGGTGGTGCTCCATATTGTCAGCCTGATCAACCATGTACCCTCCATCTCCTTTGCCTCCGCCTCCCCGATGTCTTTCCGACTGCAACAGATTTTGTACAAATTGGTCGGAATGCATGTACGCACTCGGGACAGTGCTACCATCATGCACCTGGCCTGCACGGAAAGCACGACCAACTACTTGGGTCGCATCCGCGTGTCCAGCTTTCCCTCGCTGAGCGTGGCGAGAATTCTGCTGAAGGTGGGAGCCGATCCAGACGCCCGTGACAGTCAGTGGCGCACGTCTCTGCACCTGGTGTGTGATGCTGAGAACATCCATCTGCCTCTGGTGGGCGCGTTGCTGGCAGGGGGAGCGCATGCTGATGCGTGCGACAACCAGCACGTCAGTCCCCTGGACAGGCTGAAGGAGAGTGGTCGGGGGAGAGATGTCTGCCCTGTAGCTAACACGTCTCTCAAATGTCTGGCTGCCCAGACCATCGCTCACAGCAAAGTCCTGACTCCAGACATGTACAAGGGTAAACTAGGCCGGGACCTGGAGGAGTTCATCAGCATGCACTGACCTCACTCAACACAGACTGTTACATACTGTTTTGTTCAGCCCCGTGTGTTTACACGAGGCTTTGTGGAGTGCTTGACCCTGTTTCAGAGTGTCCCTTTATAGCCCCCCTTTTGTCTTGGTTTTGATGTCTGATGAGCATCAAGTTAGGTCCCACTGACCATCCAGACAGTACAGATATTTGCCACATTATTATGGCAAGCGCCTGTCCTGTGCGCAGTGCAGTTGTGTGTGAATGGTGTCAAGATCTTAACCAGAAGCAGTAGTTTAGCTTTGGCGTTGCTTCGTTTGTCCTGGTACCATCAAGAAGTCAAAGGGTAGGAGTATCACTCAAACGGACTGATTGTTTTTCACATTTCAGGGCTGTTGAGCATAGTTGAGAAACTGGAGGTGAATTTGAAATGTTTTGACATTTTTTCACTGTGTTTTTTGTATATTGTTAATTTGTGCAAATTATTTCTTATGTGTTTTCTTTATGGCTGATTTTCATGATGTCTAAAATTACAAGAAATAAGTGTTATTACAGGAATGAGGAAATAATTTCATGGATATAACTAAAAAATACAGAGCATTATCATTTCAACAAAAACTATCACAGAGTATTCATCGTGTCTTCACTTACATACAAGTTTTTGAAGAAACAGGACAGGATCTTTTTTTTGTTCCTAAATGGTACAGTATTTCATTATTTCAAACACACTATCACAAAATGTTCACTTAAATACAAGTTTTAGAGGAAACGGAACAGGATCGCCATAAGAAAAACACATAAGAAATAATTTGCACAAATTAACAATATACACGAAAAAAACACAGTGAAAAAAAATGTCAAAACATTTCAAATTCACCTCCAGTTTCTCAACTATGCTCAACAGCCCTGAAATGTGAAAAAACAATCAGTCCGTTTGAGTGATACTCCTACCCTTTGACTTCTTGATGGTACCAGGACAAACGAAGCAACGCCAAAGGCTAAACTACTGCTTCTGGTTAAGATCTTGACACCATTCACACACAACTGCACTGCGCCCAGGACAGGCGCTTGCCATAATAATGTGGCAAATATCTGTACTGTCTGGATGGTCAGTGGGACCTAACTTGATGCTCATCAGACATCAAAACCAAGACAAAAGGGGGGCTATAAAGGGACACTCTGAAACAGGGTCAAGCACTCCACAAAGCCTCGTGTAAACACACGGGGCTGAACAAAACAGTATGTAACAGTCTGTGTTGAGTGAGGTCAGTGCATGCTGATGAACTCCTCCAGGTCCCGGCCTAGTTTACCCTTGTACATGTCTGGAGTCAGGACTTTGCTGTGAGCGATGGTCTGGGCAGCCAGACATTTGAGAGACGTGTTAGCTACAGGGCAGACATCTCTCCCCCGACCACTCTCCTTCAGCCTGTCCAGGGGACTGACGTGCTGGTTGTCGCACGCATCAGCATGCGCTCCCCCTGCCAGCAACGCGCCCACCAGAGCAGATGGATGTTCTCAGCATCACACACCAGGTGCAGAGACGTGCGCCACTGACTGTCACGGGCGTCTGGATCGGCTCCCACCTTCAGCAGAATTCTCCGCCACGCTCAGCGAGGGAAAGCTGGACACGCGGATGCGACCCAAGTAGTTGGTCGTGCTTTCCGTGCAGGCCAGGTGCATGATGGTAGCACTGTCCCGAGTGCGTACATGCATTCCGACCAATTTGTACAAAATCTGTTGCAGTCGGAAAGACATCGGGGAGGCGGAGGCAAAGGAGATGGAGGGTACATGGTTGATCAGGCTGACAATATGGAGCACCACCACCATCAGCTTTTTCACATCCAGGTTCTCCACATCCGCTTCAGATTTTCTGCAGCAGTTTCTTGTATCGTCCTATTTCTTCTACGGCCAGCTCCCACCACACGCAGCACTATCTCCACAAAGCTCTCCCTGCGAGCTTCTCCTCCCACTTTCTCTGGGCCCTTGACAAACACGTAGGCAAACAGTTCCACAAAGGACACAAAACTGCTCATGGTGCCATCCGAAAGAGGCTCCAGCCTGGACGTCTGCGTCTCCAGCGTGTACAGCCAGAGTGTCATGCAACGCTCAAAGTCTCCCCCGTCAGCATACAGAGCGCCCCTGAAGCGAATGCAGAAGCTGGTCTCCGGGTGGGAGGGCCTAGGACACGTTCGCGGATCAGCAGCGCCTGCATGCGGGTCAGGTCCGGGTCTTTGGTGAGGGCCTGGCACTCCTCTATACTGTTCACTTCCACCGCATTATCAAAGGCCAACACTGGCTTGGCACCGCTGGGCTTCTTGACACCCATCCGATTGCGTAGTTCCATGGCCTGTCAGCAACAAGCAATCACTCTCATTATCATCAACACCAGCCCATTTACAGTCTGTAATGTAGAACACACTACATCAACACATCCCTGTCAGCAACAAGCAATTACTCTCATTATCAAACACCACTTCATTTACAGTCTGTAATGCATGAACACAGTACACATCTCCCAGAGCCTTCACTTTAATCACAAATGAAGTGGTGCTTGTCTGACTGATTATACTTTACCACATCACAGTTAAGCAAGCTCTGACCAGTTTGCTGACCCTGTTTGGCCCAAATGTCTGTGATTAACGCTGTACAACTAAGTCACCTCAACCACAATTTTGCACTTCCAGTCTACAACATTTTTTCCAGCTCTGCTTTCATCAATTGTGCGGGCCCCACAAAGGTGACCCCCACTCCCCCTTGTGGACCACAATGGTGGTGTTACAGTGAGCAATACTACAGTTTTGACACAGGCTTCTCTTCTTTTCCTGCAACCTTTCCTGAAGTTCCCCCTCTATTCCACCTACCCCATCCTCAATCCACTCCATCTCTTCAATATTTAATTTCTTTTACTTTTATTACTGTTATGACTATTACAGTTAATACCATCATTGTAATCAATAATCATTAATCGTCTAGCGATTGGTCATTCTCAATGACGTGAGATGTGATGCGCGCACATCTAGCCATTGATGCTTGTATCATGCCAGAGACAAGACACACGTGCTTTTTTCCGCCGAAAGAAAAACCATTGTTTCACGAGGTCAGTCTATTCCTTTTTATTCTTTTGTAACTTCAAAGGCTAAAGATAGCAAGGCTGGGTCCTTTCAGTGACTTTTTAATCAGCCAGATTTCGTGTTGCTGCTCAGATCAACAAAATCATATTTGCCAGCTTTCAGCCCAGTGCCGGTACCAAGTCTGGCACCATGGCCTCACATGATCATGATGAAAGGCCTGCCATTGAAAGTAAGGACTTGAGGGATTCCAAACTGGAGGAAAAATCAGAGGACAGGCTTCAAGATGTAGCTCAAAGTTTGGATGCAAAATGGGAAAAGAGGTTGATGATTTGAAACTCTTTTGAGAATTTCCTTAAAACGTAAGCTCGATGCCGGGAGACATGAACGGAAACGATTCTGACGCGGAATATGACGAACGCGATGTTCTTGTTTTACAAGAGGATCAAGAAGAGCTAGATTTACAGCAGTGTGAAAAGGCACTGATTGAGGGAAATGCGTGTAGTTCCACCTCTAGCACCACTAAGAAAGACAACGCTCAGTTGTTCAATGAAATTGAACAAGAGCTCAGTGGAAAAGAAATGCTAGGTTCAAGGTCAGTGATGATTTGGCAACAATAGTGAAATGGCGTTTTAGCCGAAAGTTGAGTGAAAAGGTCCAGAAGGAGAAATTTGAGGCTCACAATCAACCTGGAAAATTGTGCAAAATTAGTTGTGCCATTGGTAAACATGGAGATATGGTCCAAACTTCAACAGATCAACGCAAATCGGATCTGAAGATCGCACATGCTCAGCGCGCCATTATCAAGGCCATAACCTCAATTGCCCACATGGGAGACCAGAACGAGGCTTTGCGACAAAATGCAAAGTAATACGGAACTGCACAGATGCAACTGCGTTGCTAGGACATGCCACATATGAACTATGTTCCATCCATCAGCGATGTTTCCACCGATCAACCCGCGCTTGTGCGACAAAACAATTGACGTTACGGAACATTTGTTTGCAACAATCTTGCATCCACCCTCAAAGATATAAACGAAATGAAGAAGATATGTTACAAGGCCTTGTCTGCAGGGAAAAAGGGAAACAACCCCAAATTTAGTCGTTTCCAGTATGACGGAAATGGGGGCAACAGGAAAGGGTCTTTTTAGGGGCCGTCTTGAACAAGCATTTCCCAGCCAGACGTGTGGGCTATCAGTACCCAAAACCACAGACACAAGGACAGCGCTACAACAGCTTTCCCAAAGGGTGCAACCAGAGGAACAGCTTCTCTCAGTCTCAGTAAATGAGGTAAGTGATTTTGATGCACAGTTAAATAGCATTGTTCAGTTGCTGACACTGGAAGCAGAAGAGTTTGAAGCAGGAAGACTGGCTAAATTTACAGAAAATTGGGTTAAGCTGATATCAGATCCCAACATCCTAAAATCTGTGACTGGTGCTGAAATTGAGACTGACTGTAATCTGGAAGTTTTACCTTCTTTGTCATGTCCACCCTCATATTCATTCAGAATGAATGCTGCAGAAACAGCTGTTACTGATGAAGAAATTGACAAATTGCTAAGGAAAAAAGTTTATAACAGAGTGTGAAACACACTCCTGGAGAAGTTTTGTCACCAATCTTCACTAAGCAGAAAAAAGATGGATCACAGAGAATGATCCTAAACCTAAAAAGTCTAAATGAAGAAATAACATATCACCATTTTAAGATGGACACTTTGGCTACGGCCTGGCTTTGGTTAGCAAAAACTGCTATATGGCATCATTGGACTTGAAAGATGCTCTACTCTGTACCCATTTGCAAGGAACACATAAAGCTGCTGAGATTCAAATGGAAAGGAAAAATCTTTGAATACAATGCACTCCCAAATGGGTTGGCATTGGCACCACGTTTGTTCATGAAAATAATGAAGCCAGTTTTTTTTGCTGCCTTGAGACTGAAAAAGGACATATCTCAACAGCTTTCTTGGATGATTCCTTGCTTATGGGCATTTCAAAGAGACAGTGCCAGGAAAATGTTATGGACACACTGGACACATTACATAAGTAGGATTCATTGTACATCCCACAAAGTCAGTTTTTCAACCAACTACTGTGATTCAGTATTTAGGAGTGATCATTGACTCAGTCTCAATGACTGTCACTTTGACCTCAGAAAGAAAGAGATAATGCTTTTAAGCTGTAAGAGAACCTGCTGAAGGCAGCTGAGATATCTATAAGAGATTTGGCAAAAATCATTGGGTTAATGGTGGCCAGCTTTTCCCGCTGTTAAATTTGGGCCCCTGCATTACAGGCAGTTGGAAAAAGATAAGTGTAGAGCTCTGAAGAAAAGCAAAGGACTTTTTGACCAGGTGATGGAGATATCTAAAGCTGAAAAAAATAGAGCTGACATGGTGGATTGACAATTTTTCTGATGCTTTCAATGATGTGTGTTGCAGAGATCCAGACATTGTGATCCATTCTGATGCAAGCCTTCATGGCTGGGGCTGCCTGTGTGCAGGAGTCTCTTCAGGAGGAGTGTGGTCACCAGCAGAAAGGAATTTCATATAAATTATTTGGAATTAAAAGCTGCATTTTTTGCCTTGAAATCTTTTCAGAGGCAGCTTCAAGGGAAACATGTAAGGCTCATGCTGGACAATACCACAGCCATAGCATGCTTAAACCACATGGGTACATCTCACTCTGACTCCTGTAATGATTTTAACATTTCAGATCTGGTCTTGGTGCATTGAACGTAATATCTTTGTCAGTGCAGCCCACATACCAGGAGTGGAAAATGTGGTGGCTGATGCAGAATCCAGGAAGGTAAATCTGGACACTGAATGGAAGCTGAACAATGATCTTCTGCAAGCTGCTCTTAGACAGCTGAATGCAGCACCTGACATAGATTTGTTTGCTTCAAGGCTGAATGCGCAAATGAAAAGATTCATCTCTTTCAGGCCAGATCCAGATGAAGAAGCTATTGATGCTTTCAGTGTAACTTGGAGAGACATAAATTTCTATGCTCTTTTCCTCCTTTCAGCGCTGTCACCCGATCCTCCAGAAGGTGCAGAGGGATCAGAGTTCGAGTGTGCTGGTGGTCCCAGATTGGCCAACTCAGCAGTGGTATCCAGTACTGTTACGACTATTGACAGCAGAGCCAGTGCGTCTGACCTGCAGAAAGAACCTGTTGCATCTCCCCAGCCACCCAGAAGCAGTCCATCGCCTGATTCAGCAGAAGAGCTTCACCTGCTAGTTTGCAGGATCTCAGGTGTTCTTTGACCAGCTCTGGTCTAAGCAGTGGGGCCGCTGATTTTGGTTATGACACTTGGAGAAACTCTACCCAGAAAGTGTATGACTCTTACATCAAAAGATGAAAATTTTTGTAGATAGCAAGGGGAATAAAAACACCAAGTTATATCCATGTAATAAATTTTCTGGCAGATATGTATGCTTCTGGGGCTAGTCACAGTACAGTAAATTTAGCTCGAGTGCAGTTTCAGCTTATTTGCACAGGCCAGGCACCGAGGCAGTAGGCAGTCACCCCATTAGTGTGTCGTATGGTGAAAGGGGTGTTTGAAGAAAGACCCTCCATTCCAAATATCATGATACATGGATATGTGGATAGTGTACTACAATACTTAGCTGGTTGGCCGGACGTAGGAAAGATGACTCTTAGGCAGTAGCCAACCCTTAGACTGGTTATGTTGTTCTAAGACAGTATTTTAAGAGTGACAAAAGACTCTGAGGATCGGCAAAACAACTCTTCCATTCATTTGTAAACACCAATACTAAAAGTCTCAAGAGACACTAGATCCGGA
>JADBJO010020649.1:0-2500 GCA_016801955.1 Conus betulinus
ATAGAAACAAGGTTACCAAAAATGTTACTTTTATCACAAGCATTTCAGAGAGAGAGAGAGAGAGAGAGAGGGGGGGGGGGGGGGGGGGTAAGGAGGAAGATGGGACACAGCAAAATATAAAACAGAGCAAAACCCACGCACCCACGCCTCCTTCCCTGTTGAAGTTCTCTTTATGATATTCGTATTGAACTAACCTTAGTTCCGTGGACATGACCATTCTTACAAATAGACAGACCCAGGGCTAGCTATCAGAATCAACAGAAAGGAACATGGTGGTACGTGTGTGTGTGTGTGTGTGTGTGTGGTGGGGGGGGGGGGGGGGGGGTCCAAAGGTCTACTATACTAACCCCCTCCTTTAAACCCAGTCTAACCGAACAAGGCACCGACAGACTACGGCTCGAATTTGAATGCTAAAAGAACCAAGAATAGTCAAACTTAAAACAGTTAACAAACCCAAATCCTCAGACGATCCTGTTCTTAGTACTTAAAGCGCAAATAGCTTACATTGAACACACCTTCCTGGCATAGAGTTAATACTTACCAACTGCCCGTTCAAATTTGGCACAGATGATGATGATGATAATGATGAAATGATGACCAGTAGCCCCCTGCCACACCAAGGGGTCCAGAAAACACCGCCAGAAATCCGCTGGTCTCCAGGGAACGAACCTGGAGTTGAACGAATAATAATAATAATAATAATAATAATAATAATAATGTGCGGACTTCTATAGCGCCGTTTCGCGGTCTACGACCGCGCTCCCCGCGCTTTACATGAAAACATAAAACGTACAACATGCACAAAATATAAGCTTATGTCACCATGAAAAACAACGTAAAGTATTTAAAATGAACACGCAAATTAGAACAATAAATTTCACACATATAAGATTTATAGCTCATTTGTAAAGCAATATGTGAACAAGGACAACCCGTTCACACCCCCCCCCCCCCCCCCCCCCACACACACACAGAGCAGTATGACAAGATATAAAATGATTGATTTCCTAATGTTTTTGTTTTAGAAACAAGGACATTAATAAAGATGGGTGTTTATTTGGAATCATAATGCAATTTAAATAAATTATGTTTTAATGTCTTTTTAAAGGATGATTTGGGCTGAACAAAGCGGATAGATTTGGGCAGTGAATTCCATTGTCTTGGGGCAGCAAATGAAAAAGATAGTTCGCCAAAAGTCCTAGAGCGAGTCCTCGGAATGCACAAGTCAGATGATCTGTAGACGAACGGAGTGGTCGGGAAGGTGAGTAAATGGACAGCAGATCGGAAAAATAAGCTGGAGAAGACTTTGAGAAGACATCATGGCAAAGGAGGGATAGCTTATACTGAATGCGTGCTTCAACTGGCAACCAGTGTAGGGTTTGTAACAAGGTGTAACATGATCTCTTTTTTTTTAGCCTAAAATACTAGTCTTGCAGCTGAATTTTTGCGCCTGTTTGTAGCTTATCTATAGATCTTTTAGGGCATCCCGCTAAAAAGGCGTTGCAATAATCAAGTCTAGAGAGGACAAAGGCACAGACTAATGTTTTTGTTGCTGCTATTATGAGATAGTGACGATTGTGAGGTAGTGATGAATAGAACTAATCTGGCGTAGAGCTGCATAAGCTGATTTGCAAGTGTGCGGTGTGTGCCTGTCAAGTGATAAGTCATCAGATATAATAAATCCTAGTTTTGCGTGCAAAAGGAGAGAGCGCAATACCAATGTTTCCCATATGAATATTGGATGGTTTAGGACAGTGTAAGAAAGATTTCTTCGAGTGAATGAGAAGGGCCTCAGTTTTTATCATCATTTAACTTCAATTTATGTCCAAGATTTTACCTGACTAATACAATTTTGCATATTCTGTATGCAGACGAAACAGCCTGTTCCCTCACTAGAATGGGCGGAGAACTCTAACTGAGCTGCGCTTAGCTCCCCTGGCGAAGTCTCCTATCAGAGTGAGGTGCGTTCTGCAAGATTAAGGTGCTTGGCCATGTATAGGTCAGAGTTCGGGGCCACAGCAAAGTCAAGTGGTAACAACAAAGTTTGAACAGACGAAAATCGCACTGTCTCTGTGAAGAAAAATGTTTTCAATGTTAAAGATCATTTTATCCTGGAATTTTGAGTCAATAATTAGTACAATGCCATATCTCAGTAAAAATAGTGAAATGATACATGTCTTGTGGACTCCTTGTGTTTTTCAACGCCATTTCTAGGTCACAAGGATTTTGGAATGAAAAGTGCAGCAGACGACAGGAAAATGAAGGGTTATGTGGATCGTGCTTGGATCGAAAAAGAAACCTACATGAGACCTGCCTCAGAGTCAGGTATGGTATGGGTCAAGGGCTGGACCGTGTGAGGAATCTGTTCAGGTACTGGCTGATCATCTGACAAAAGCCAGGTGCAGCTTTGAGTCTCATAGAACAGAAAATGTGGCGCTTTCGGTCTACGCTGTAACCATGGACACGAAGGACGCGGGCCTGTACCAACCATCCACCTGAA
>JADBJO010020649.1:7500-15000 GCA_016801955.1 Conus betulinus
AAACAGAGAGAGAGAGAGAGAGAGAGAGAGAGAGAGAGAGAGAGAGAGAGAGATGGAGGTGGGGGGGGGGGGGGGGGCAGAGACCGGTCTCCCCCCACACGTCAATTATGTCGTGGCCAAAGGGAGGCCAACGCACGCACAGTGGGTGGCGGTGGTCCCAGTGGTGGAAGGCAAGCTGGCCAAGGAGTGCACTATGGCATGACGTGAGCTCCAACTGCTTCGCATTCTTCCCTTGTCATCCTCAAAAGTTTGGTAACATACGACTTGGTAATAGTCAGCATAGTTTTCGTTTGGTCTTTCTTCTTTCTTTGTCGGGTACTATTCTACCCTCCTTGTCCTTCCTTCCTTTCCTCCGCCACCTCTTTCCTTCCTTCTTCCTCCGCCTTCCTTCCTCCTTCCTTTCCTTCCTTCTCCCTCCCTCCCTTCCTTCCTTCTTATTTCCCTTCTTTCTTTCCTTCCTCCCTCTATCCTTTCCTTCCTCCTTCCTTCCTTCCTTTCCTTCCTTCCTCCTCCACTTCCTTCTTCTTTACTTCCTTAAAGCTTTTACCTCCTTCCTTCTCGCAGTACCTTCTTTCTTTCCGCTTCCCCTTCCTTCCTCCTCCCTCCTTCTTTTTTCTTTGCATTCCTTCCTCCCTCCCTTCCTTCCTTCCTCCGCTTTCTTTCTTCCTTCTTTCCTTTCCTTCCTTCCTTCCTTCTTCCTCCCCCCTTCTTTCTTTCCTTCTTCTGGGTGCCTCCTTCCTACAGGGAACCTCCCTTCCTTCCTTCCTCCTGACTGTTTCCTTCCTCCCACCCTTCCCTCTAACGAAATTTCCTTTATTCCTTCCTCCTTTCGTCCTTCCTTCCGTTCTCCCTTCCTTCCTCCCTTCGTCCTCCATTCCTTCCTTCCTTCCTTCCTTCCTCCATTCCTTCCTTCCTCCTCCCTTCCTCTCCCTCCCTTCCTTCCTTCCTCCCTCCCTTCCTCCCTCCCTTAATTCCCTCCCTTCCTTCCTTCCTTATTCCTTCCTTTCCTTTCTTTTTTCTGACCTCCCTTCCAGCTGGCCTTCTTTTTCTTTCTTTAATTGTCTTTTTAATTTCTTTTTTGAAGCACTTCATTTTATCTGTCCGGTGCCCATATTTTTCCTTTCTTCCCTCCTTTAGAGAGAGTTTTGTTCTTGTTTTTCTTTATTTGCAGTTTCTTTCGTCCTTCTTTCCTTTTTCTTTTTTTCTCATTCTTTCTTTCTTTCTTTCTTTAAAAATTGCATCAAAATATTCCTTCCTTTATTTGTTTCTTCCTCCTCTATCCTTCCTTCTTCCTTTATTGTTTACTTCGCCTTTAATACACATCAAAACTTTCCCTTCATTTTTTCTTTAGTTCATTTGTCCTTTCTTTCCTACTTAATTCTTTTTTTTTCTTTTGTCAGTCCTCCTCACCCCCTTCCCACCCCCAACCCCCTTATTTCATTATATCTCATTGGTTGTATTTGTTTTTTTTTTCAAAAGTTTCGTGTTCATTTTGATATGCTTTTATTTCGTAGCAGTTGTGTGTTATATCGGAAGTGATCGGAATAGTGAATAGTGCCCCCCCCCCCCCCCCCCCGCCCTTTTGCATCACCGCTCCCTTCAAGTGCAGTATGCGTGAAGACTATCTGTGACTCTATTTGAACGAATAATCCATAAGTGACATAATTTTAGACTATTATCATAAAAGAAGAGAAGAGGACGATGTTGTAATTTTAACAAGAGAACAACTGGCAACGAATCTAAAAAGTCAACACATTAACATGCCCAGTGTGTCAGCACTTGGTATAACACCATTCAAAAAGGGTTTCGTTAGTTCACAATCAAAAATCACATGTTGAACTGAAAGATCCCCACGACATACACACTTAACAGTCTGGCAATACTTGGTTCGTAGGGAATTACATAAAAGTCTAAAAGCCAGGCTTGAAACCGGTCGGCTAATCGACACAAAGTTTGACAGAGTTTGCTGACGAGGTTTTTGATGAGGAACTGTATTGACTCCAGAAATCCTTTCGATTATATGACTAATTTCCTTGTGTGACAAAGGACAGTCAACCTTAATACTACCTAATATATTCTTTGCTCCCCCTTTTTGCTGCTCTATCTGCTTGATCGTTTAAAAATGAAGGTGTGCGATGGGACCCACGAAAATACAACATTAGTACCTTTCATGTAAAGACAGTGCAACATGTACTTAATCTCAAATAATAATTCCTCTCTCTGTGTATTTTTCAAAACAATGCAAACTTTTTAATACTGACTGTGAATCAACACAAAACAGGATATTAAATATTGAGACTGGCAAGGAAAATTAAATAATTTAATGCCATCAGGACAGCAACAAGTTCAGCTGTAAATATGGAATGACCCCTTACCTAAATAAATGATTTTTCAGCTTTGTAATCTGGAATTACAAAGCCAGATCCCGCACTACCATCATCAAGAACTGAGCCGTCAGTGTATACTTTCAAAAGTTAGTAAACTTTTTCTTCCATGTCAATTTTGACAGATGCTGCTAACACATGCGGCGACATCGCTTTATTTAGATCAGAAGAAAAAAATGTTAACTTTTACTTCCGTTTAGTTTCCAAGGGGGTACCGGCGGAACCAGTACGCGAGGCGCTACCTCGTGTGGGTTAATCTTTGATGAATTAAAAACGTCTGAAACATATGAACGAAGCGTCTCTAAATTTGAATTTTTCTGTGCATTTTTCGAAAAATCAATGTCGGATCGTGTATTTAACTCTTCAAGGTCGTCCACGGCAATCCGTCTCACACTACATATTTTACAGAACTTATTTTCCTTTCTTCATCAAGTGGCAAAAGGCCTGCTATCTTTATAAACTTCAGAGGACTTAGTGTGCACAGGTACACCCAGGGCCAACTTTTACAGCTTTACTGTCAATTTCTTTGAAGTTTCTTTAAATGCGATCGCGGAGCTGAAAAGAATACCTCCTGTCCGTAAGTCAATCTTGATCGTACAAGACTGGTTGCTAAATGCAACAAAACTTTGGGATCCTGTCCCCATGGAGAGTGACTGACAATTTTTAGAAAATTCAAACTTTTAACCGCTTTAGTAACTATATCGAGTCTATTTTTTTTTTCCAGTTTAGTTTTGGTGTAAGTAGGACACCTAAAAATTTTACTTCAAGTTTAAAAAAATTTCCCGTCCTCCCAGAAAGAATATAGGCAAGTTACTTGGGTTATATCCATTGTTAAAGAGAACCAAATGTGTCTTTTCAACAGAGAATTGAAAGCCGTTCAAATGCATATAACTATTTAATTTATCCAGCTCGTTCTGAAAGAGCTTCTGAATATAATTTATGTGACGTAAATTTGTTCTTTTCTTTAAAGATACATTAATCCATATTGCAATGTCATCAGCATATTGAGCTACCTTGGTATATGATGAAAAACATATATAAGTCATATAGCATTACGTTGAATAACAAGGGGAGATTATAGAACCTTGTGGAATTCCCATATCTATAGATCTTGAGGATGATAAAGTCACACCAACTTTGGTCATTATATGTCTCCCACTTAAAAAGGATTTCACATAATTGTAGACGTGACCAGAAAGACCAATTTGTTTTAATTATACATAGTCGGCTGTGCCACACTCTATCGTAAGCTTTAGTAAGATCAAAGAAGGAAGCAAGGACACTTTTACGTTTAGAAAACTGTTTCTTAATATGAGTAGTTAGTCGTGTCAGGTGATCAATTGTACTTCGTCCTTTTCTAAATCCAGCTTGATGTGAAGAAAATACATCATTTTTATCACAGTAATAGGCCATTCTGAAATTTACTATTTTTTTCCATGACTTTTCCAGTATGAGACGTGACTGAAATGGGTCTATAACTAGACGTCTCAGACCGAGGCTTGCCCTGCTTTAGAATAGGAGTCACAATAGACGTCTTCCACATATCGGGAATTTGTCCACATTCCCCAACATTTGTTAAAATAATTTATGTAAAATGACTATCCAGTTCTCTGGTAAATGGTTTAACATAGTGTAAGAAATCCCATCCAAACCAACGAAACCTTTTTATTTCCCAACAGACGGATAGCATTCCTGACTTCCTGTAAAGATATTGATACATTTATAGTACTATTGTTGTTTGGTACAGGATCTCTATAGTTTATCAGTATTTTTTTTCTTTCAATCTAAACGACTTTTTGCTCATTAGGCAAACATTCCGTACAACATGTTTTTAACGTACATAGATGCAAATTCCTCAGCCTTTTCTTTGGGAGATAGAAATTCTTTACTTGTTGTTTTGATCGGGTATCTTGGAGTTTAATGCCCGATTTCATTTCTTTCACCTTATCCCACACCCTTTTTCAAGTCTTTACAGTCAGATACTTCATTTAGACAGAACTGTGACCAGTATTGTCTTTTTGCTTGCGCTGTAACTCTGTTTGCTTTTATTTTTGTACTGCACATTTCTTTATGAGCTGCATCTTTTATCTCTTGCACAGGAACTTTTCTGACTTTTAGCCAATTAAGATAAGCTAATGTTTTTTGCTTTAACAGCCTCCTCGCAAGCCTGATTTTGATCCTTTTTTTGGAATAGCTAGAGCAGCAGCCTCAAGAACTGCTTTCTGAAAGTTATCAAAAAAGATGTTAACATCTTCACAAATAACTTCACTCTCAGTCTTCTCAGTGAGGTAATTTTGAAAAGTTTCCCAATATGCCTTTATGTAATTAAATTTAGGTATAACATCTTCACCACTAACTTCAGATCCAACGGATTCTTTAAAAGATAAAAGTATTGGCACATGGTCACTACCTAGTGGGTCATTAGCTGTATCCCACTTTGCTGTTAATGCTAAAGCAGGTGAAACAAAGGTAAGATCAAGCGCCGATGCTCTATGATGAGATATGTCTGGGATGCGCGTAGTTCTCCCGTCGTTAAGCAACACGTGTGTGTGTGTGTGTGTGTGTGTGTGTGTGTGTGTGGTGTGTGTGTGTGTGTGTGTGTGTGTGTGTGAGAGAGAGAGAGTGCGTGTGTGTGCGCGCGTGCGCGCTCGTGTGTGTGTGTGTGTGTGTGGTGTGTGTGTGTGTGTGTGTGTGTGTGCGCGCGTGTGTGAGTGTGTGTGTTGTGTGTGTGTGTGTGTGTGTGTGTGTGTGTGTGTGTGTGTGTGTCTGTCTGTCTGTCTGTCTGTCTGACATAGAATCAAAGTTTCAGCTGTACAGAGTAACTGCAGAAGCCTACAAAACATAGTCACAGAGCAGATCACAATCCTCATGCATTGACAACATCCAACAACAAAAAACAACAACAGCAACAACAAATCACAACAACGGAAGCTGGTATAGAACAACATTGCTGTTGTCATTGTTTGTACCTGTTGCATTCCTTGTTTGCTGAAAACAACAATAACAACATCAACATCAACGACAACAACAGCAGCAACAACAACAACAGCACACAGCAGCAACAGAAACAACAACCCCAACAGCCTGGTTTACTGTCTGCCAAGTAATCCGCCCGTCTAATGATTCCTCACCCCATTGGAGATAGAGAGAGAGAGAGAGAGAGAGAGAGAGAGAGAGAGAGAGAGAGAGAACAGATTTATATTGACCTTACTCCCCCCATCACCCCGTAACATATTTAGATCATCTCCTCTTCTCTTCTAAACTGACTCCTACCCCCTCCCCCCCACCCACCCACCCACCAAACGTCCTTCCAGTCCTCTCTCTCTCTCTCTCTCTCTCTCTCTCTCTCTCTCTCTCTCTCTCTCTCTCTCTCTCTCCACCCTGTCAAGCCGTGAGACATGTAGGTCTGACGGGTTTCCTCCCCTGGTCCGGGTTGCAGCCTCCCCTGGCTCCTTGGCCTGTAATTCCCTGGCACTGGGTCTGTCTCTGTGTCACGCTTCCAGGAGTCGTGCCACACACGCACGCACCACCGCCAAAGCAAACCACGCAAACGCGCACAATCACTCTTTTCACCCAAGGCGCGTCAAATAAATACACAACAACCCCGAAAAGTTTTTTTTTTTTCCTTCCCCTCCTCCTACGGGAGAACAGACTTGTTCTTATTCAACGCCTTCTTCCTTGCGCTGAACTCTGAAGCGATCTGAAAGCGATCAAAAGCTAAGTGAATTTTCGTTGTTTTATTCGTTTTTTGTTTCACCCGAAGAAGACCTAAGAGGTCGAAGCGCGTTGTGTTTTGTCTTGTGGCTCGTTTGTCCACGTTTCTCTGGGCGGTTCGCTGACATTTATTTAAGATTTGTTACGGGAGAACAACTATAATTAATACATACAATGCTCAAATCAACTTATCCACACCTCCTCTCCAAATGGGGAAGCAACACATAATAACACAAACACACCTCCTCTCCACCAAGGAGGTAACACCCGGCACTGTTTCCCCTTCATCTGACACGTTCATAAAACATGGGGTCTGTGTCACTATCCATCATCACCGTATCTATCTCATATATCATTAGCTTATAACCTCAACACAGGAAAACAATCAAATCCAATTCACAACAGTGGAGGTCGTAGAGTTGAGTTATTACACTATGGGGGAATGCACCAGAGTCATTCTTCATCCACGTAGGGATATACGCCGGAGTCATTCTTCATCCACATGAGGAAAGGTACTGCAGGCGAGGTCCGCCACCCGTCCCAGGCTGGGGTCAGGCCCGGCACCTCCGCCACCTTCAATCACTCCCACCCGTGGCCTGGCGTGAGACAGGCAACCTGTCAACACACTCGGAACCACGTGCAGTTCTACAATAACTAAGGAGACTCACATAAACATGAAGATGTAAACAGTAACCTTCTCTTATGTAAGTTTTTTACTTTAAATATTACTTTTCCTTTCTTTTCCCCCATTCTTTTATAAAGAAATGTTACAGGGTGTAACCACACTGGTTCTTATTCTTTTCTTTTCTTTTGAATACAAATGTTTTCTTCAGTTTTTTTCCCAAAGATTTCACTTCCCTCTAGTTGAACATTAATGACAAAAATACCTCAACGATGCCTCAGCCTTGCATCGGTCTTCAATCGCCGCTATCAAACAGACCATGCGACTCCCCGGCTGGCGTAGAGCAAGTGATTATAACATTTTCTAGCTAAGTTAAATAACGCGCGCGCAGCACTCCCAAGCAATACTCACCCCGGGCCACTATCCAACAAAAAGGTGCTGTACAATCACATGACCTTTTTTCTCTCAATACCCCAGTACCGCTGACGGTCAATGTTAAAACACAAAACAACATGGGCACACGACACCTTCACACACACCTGTGCACATGACACTCTGCCGCCTGCCTTCTCTGTCCGTCCCCCTTGCTACACACACCACTCACTGCACGTCTCCTGCCTGCCTGTCTGCAGGGGCGACAACTCCAGTGTGTGGGTGTGAGTTGCTGCCCTTCCTGACTCCCAGTCCAGAAGGGGAGATACCCCGCCGAGGTTTATAGTTATTACACGTACACACATGCAGGCGTGCGTGCTCGCAAGTACACACACACACACACACACA
>JADBJO010020649.1:20000-22500 GCA_016801955.1 Conus betulinus
CACTGTAGAGGTCTACCACAGTCCATCACAGTGTAGATCACAGCCTTCATGCTTGGAAAATAACAACAACGACAACGACAACGACAACAACGACAACGACAACAACGACGGCAAATGGTATAGAAAGAGCTTTGCCGATGTCGTAATTGTGTGTTTTGCATTAATTGTTTGCAGACAACAACAACAGCAACAACACCACCCTGAGTTACACTGTGTCCAGTATTCCGCCCTTCTAACGATTTCTGATCCCATTGTCTTTGGTCGCTCTCACCTTTTTTTTTTTTTTTAAAACAAACGAAAACAAAACAATGCACGAACAAAAGAGTAGGCTTTCAATCATCCATCCATCCTCCACTTCCATTTCCCCTCCCCCCCCCCCCCCCCAGAGAGAGAGAGAGAGAGAGAGAGAGAGAGAGAGAGAGAGAGAGAGAGAGAGAGAGAGAGAGAGAGAGAGAGAGAGAGAGAGAGAGGTCACTGCAGTCTAAAGAAAAGACAACCCACGCTTAGCCAATTCTTTGAAAGACGTGCGGTACCCTTGAGACACAGGGAAACCCTTATGTAGGTCTTTCAACTCGTGGAAGGTTTTCTAGTTGTCGTCGTCTCCCTTTCCTGAAAGCCGTACATTCGACCCGACATCCTCATCTGAGACAAAATAATTGTGGTCTTCAGAGACTGACTACAACGAACAAAAATTGTTGAAAAATATACATGTCAAGTAGGTGTAATTCAGGTTCACGGAAACAAACCTAAGACATCAGAGAAAAGGCAGACATAGAGCAGACATGGAAAAGAGATGTACTTCTTGTAAAACAGTGCAACATCAGAAACAGAAGGGAGGGGGTATGGCCTTGGGGAGGAATCTAGAAATAATCGGAGTAAGTACACATATATAAACAACAAAACAATGGAAAAAGCAGGGCGGTCCGACGAGTGAATTGTAAAGTCCGACACAATGTGCAACACGTTATTCATGGAGAATCCAACAATCAAAGACACAATAAATCATACATTGATATTTTCTACTTAATAGAATTCGACTGAAAATGTCAATGAATTGTTCCACAAATTGTCTTCCTCAAATACAAGAACAAAATGAAAATTAAAAAAAAGAAAACGAACAAACAAACCCCACAGTTAGCTCCACTTGCATGAACATCGTTTACGCGGGGAGGACAACATGTTGTCTTTCTACTGCGTTTTCAAACGCAGAAACTCTTCCTTGTGTCAGTGCATTGATGAAATCCCATTGGCGTCATTTTTCCTGACGTAACGACACGCATATGCCAGGAATGACATTCCATTCAAATTCTCTCCCAAGCAATAATAATAACAATGATGATAACCATAATCATAATAATGAACACTTCTAGAGCGCCTCTTCTCGGCTAGAGACAAAGCTCTAAGCGCTTTACAATCCAAACTCATTTACACAATGGGCTGCCTACCTGGGTAGTGCCGACTGAAGTCCTGCCAGCTGGCGCTTCATTCAGTCGTTTCCTGTGTCATCCAGTCTATGTCGTCCAATCAATTTCCTTACTTCATTCATTCTTCCAACTTCTCACGCAGGGTGCATGCTATGTGTAACGTGTCATCCATACCAACGGCCAAACTGGCCTTCTCTTTCGATAGTTGGTGATGGGATTTTACGTGTGTGCAAGATGTTATGCGTGCGTTCACACACGGAACCTCGGCTTATGGGCTCATTCAAAGGACTGTATGGGAAATGGAGTCAGAACTAATGTTAAATTCGAGGGGAAAATCCCCCTGTACCGAAACGGCCCGGCGGAGATTCAAACCCGCGACCCAGGATCACGAGTCTGGCGCTCTACCGATGAGCTATTCCGGCCCCCAATACACCAGCAAATACACCATTCGTGGGAATACCGGATTGGGAAAGGGTCAGCACAGACTTGGTTCTCTGCATTCCAGAATAAACTTTTTTGTGTGTTTTTTTCTATTTGTTTTGTTTTGTTTTGTTTTGTTTGTTTTTAGCACCTTCTTTAATTCAGTTTTATTTTTCAATTTTTCACTAATTTCTGACGCCCTCTTTCGTTTTCCTTTTTCTTTTTCTTCTTTCTTTTTTTTCTTGTCCAGTCCTACCTTTGTTTTTATACTGGCGTCACATTTTGTTGTTGTTAGAGTTTATAACATATTGATTTTTTGCGGTGTTATCTAACCACTAGGTGACATGGGACTACCAACCAGAATCTCTTCATACAACCTTTCCATTCTGCAGTGTGTGTGTGTGTGTGTGTGTGTGTGTGTGTGTGTGTGTGTGTGTGTGTGTGTGTGTGTGTGTGTGGTGTGTGTGTGTGTCGCTAACACAGCATTTCCATTTTATCGTGAAGTTGAAATCCTGCATTGAAATATAGTTAGTTTGATTTTCTACATTGTTTCTCTCTCTCTCAGACTGAATGAAAGGTATGGCTGACGAATAAAGCAGCACTGGGTTTAATCCGCGTCAAAGGATTAAATTAATGAACAGAATATTGAATTCCTT
>JADBJO010020650.1:7500-17500 GCA_016801955.1 Conus betulinus
TCATCATCATCATCTTCTGTTTTTTTCTCTTTCTCCTTCTTCTTTACGAATCTTTCTTCTTCTTCTTCTTCTTCTTCTTCTTCCTCCTCCTCCTCCTATCCTCCTGCTCCTCCTGCTTCTCCTCCTCTTCGTGTCCTGCTCCTTATCCTCTTCCTCCACCTCCTCTTCTTCCTCCTCCCACTCCTATTCTCTATTTCTGCTTCTGCTTGTTCTTTTCTATTCCTTCCTTCCTTCCTTCCTCCTCTTCCTCTTCTTCTTCTTCTTCTGCTGCTCTTTGCGTCTCCTCCTCTTCTCCCTCTCTTTCCCTCCTCCTTCTCTTCCCCTCCCCCCCCCCCCCCCCCCCCACTCCTGTTCTCTATTCCTTCTTCCCCCTTACGTCTCTCGAACTCTTTCTTCTGCGCACGTGGAGATACCGTGAAAATGGACCCACAATCTGAGGCCACCTTTTTTGACTGTCAGCCCACGCCATCCCGGATGAAGAATGAGGAGCTATTTGGGTGTTTACCCAGTGATTAGACGAAGCCATGGTGACACGGAGACGGGTAGGGGGGTGGGGGTGGGGTGGGGGGTGGGTAGGGTCCCGGTGGGAGGGCGGAGTGGTTTATCTTTAGCGTCACGTTCCGTTGGCGATCACGGGTAATAGATTGCTGTTTTCTCTGTCTGTCTCCTCCCCCCCCCCCCCCCCCACCCCCTTTGTCCATGTGTGTGTGTGTGTGTTGTGTGTGTGTGTGTGTGTGTGTGGTGTGTGTGTGTGTTTGTTTGTGTGTGTGTGTGTGTGTGGTGTGTGTGTGTGTGTGTGTGTGTGTGTGTGTGTGTGTGTGTGTGTGTGTCCGTAAGTGCGTGCGTACGCGCGCCTGTGTGTGTGTGTGGGTGGGAGGGTCTTCATTTCCATCTCTCTCTCTCTCTCTTTGTCTGTCTTTGCTGTCCAACCTCTGCGCCACCTCAGAGGCAGTACACCCACGCCGCTCATTCCGACACCCTGTCCACAGCCACAGCCCGGTCAGCCCCGCCACAGCCCCGGCACCGACAATCCACAGGGAGCAGTCAATGTCAAGTCGTCAAGAGGCAACCCACCGGAGGAGACTCTGCACTGCACTGCCGCCGAGTCACTTCAGTGGTGTTCAGTGGCGCCTGTTCTGATCTAACATACGCAGGACACCACCTACTAAGCCCCCTACTGACGACAATAATTGCTTAGTCGCGGAGCCGGCGTGAGTGAGCTCTCCCTCCGGAGGGCGCCACCACGTCCGTCCAACGACAGCCCCCATGGACTCGCCGATACCGGTGACCCCGACGGAACCAAACCAAGGCCACAGACGTGGAGAGGACATCGAAACTGAGGTCACCATGAGAGCAGGGCATGAAGGGCCACAGAATTTGAGACTTTTTTTTTTAATGCTGATCGATGAGAATGAGGATGATGATTATGATGATGCTACGGATTTCCATTTCGGTCTGAGACTACATGACAGGGCTGTACTCTACGCTTCCTTTCATAATATATCCCGGCGTCAACCAGGCCCGAGAGATACAGACACCTGCAGTGTTGGTCAGGAAATTTGAGCAACACTCTCAGAAACGCATCCATTAAGTGGATGAAACTCGACTGTGTGGTCCCAGTCTTCCCAACTGAGTCCGCAGCAACTCAACTCTGGGTAGGGAGCCGTCGGGGCAGAAAAACCCACATGACTTCTGATGGGATTCGAACCCACGACCTCCCATCCGGGAGTCCGCGACGCTAACCACTTCGCCACGGCGGCTGTAACAACACATTTTTATCTTATGATCGATTCTAGAAAATCACGAAGACGATCTGCTGACGTTCAATTTCTTGTCTGTGAACTGCCAGATATCACACTTTCAGAAGAGTTGAAGAAGTTCTTCTAAAAACAAAAACAAACAAACAAACAAAAAAAAAAAACAAACAAACAAACAAACAAATAAAAAGAAATAAAAAGCAATAGGACCAGAGCTTATCCACGATAACTTGCAAATCGCATCATTGCCAGTTATTTCAGACCCGTTTTAAACAAACATTTTTTTTCTCTCTTTTTTTTTTCTAATCAGAAACACGCAACAAACTAATGTACCCCCAATACGGAAATGTGTGCATTTTGATGATAATGATTATTATTATTATTATAACAAAGCATTTCTAAAGCGCCTTGCGAAAGGTTCTAGGCGCTGTCAATCCATAATCTCGTGTACACAACGGGCTGCCTACCTGGGTAGTGCCGACTGAAGAGCTGCCTGCCGGCGCTTCATGCAGTCCGTTCCCAGTGTCATCCATCCAATCAAAATCGTTCACATCAATTTCCTTATTTCCTTCATATAAATCGTTTGTACGAAAAAAAAAGCATGATGAAGTACGCAACAATTACAGCCCAATTTCTTTGCTTCGCTGTGTTGGTAAAATCGTAGAGATGTGCATTCGGAAAAAGTTACAGATATCTCACTCGTCATTATTATTTCTTTGTCGCCGTTAGGGTTCATTCCAGGCAACTCGATGGTAAGTCAGTTGCTTGGCATTTTCAAACGATGTATGCTCGTCTTTGGATCATAGAGTCACAAGCCAAGGTTTGTAGTTTGATACAACCGAAGCATTCAATCGAGTTCGTGCACGAAAGGATTTTTTCTAAAATAATTCAAACAACTCACAAGGAAAACTATCCGATTGGTGTATAGAGTCTCCATTCAGTCGTATCTACACAGGCAGATGATAAGTCGTATTGATTGTTCGTTCTTCGTTTTCGTTGTCTTCGCTGTTGTTTGTCTTTGTCTGAAGAAGACCAAAGAAGTCGAAACGCATTGTGTTTTGTCTTGTAAATTTGTTTGTCTCTTTCGTTCGGCGGAACAGAAAATCTTTTAGAAACATCTGTCAGGTTCATCTGGCGGCTCAGCATATCAGCATCTCTCTCTCTCTCTCTCTCTCTCTCTCTCTCTCTCTCTCTCTGGTCTCTCTCTCTCTCTTTGTTGGTTGATCAGAACAGGTATGACCGACCATTAGCGAAGTGACTCGGCTGCAGTACAGTCTGGTTTCTCAGTGTGGCTGCTACTGGTGCGCGAGGGTGGAGGAGGAGGAGGAGGAGAGGGGATAGACGTTAGAAGGTGGGGCGGGGGCGGCAAGGGGGGTGGGGGGGGGGGGAGGGGGCATGCCGGGTATGCCAGAAATGTCATTGACAGAGAACGGAAAATTAGTCAGAGAGAAACAAACACAAAACAAGTTTGTAAACCTAAAATAGAACGTCTGGGATTGAAATCCACTGCTGTTGTCAAATTTGTTTTTCCGAAGTGGAAACGTTCTTTCAGAACTGATTTTAAAAAAAAAAAAAAAAACGGGGGGAGGGGAGGGGGCGGGGGGGTGGGGGGGGGGGGCGGGGGTGGAGGTGGGGGGGGGGGGGGGGGGGGGCAGGGCGAAGAGGCGAGGAGGCAGCAGCTGTATCCATAAATTTCTTAACTCTTGTGACACAACCGCTGGGGTAGGAAAAGTACGCGTAAGTCCTTCCTGCAGAGTTGTAAAAAAAAGGAGTCCATGATTTAACACCAATCCACCCTTTTAGCATCTCGGGTTTATTCTACGAAAAACAAAACAAAACAAACAAACAAAGAAAAAAATACAAAAAAAACAAAACAAAAAAAGCAAAAAAACCAAACAAAAATAGCACGAGTTGTGTTACTCCGGACGACTTCCAAGATCACTTGTAACAAGACAACCACGACTCCAGCCCACTTTACAAGATGACTCGGATTTAGTAAGTGCGGTCCGGTTCCTTCGACAAGTCCAGCTATATTCCATTAGAACCATACTGACGTGCTTATCTCCCTTGCATAACTTCCGTCCGAACGTCCAGTGTGCGCTTGAACTTTTGGATCGTTATTTTCAACGTATCACCCCCCCCCCCCCCCCCCCCCCCCCCCCCCCCCCCCCCCCCCCCCCCCCCCCCTCTGCTATGTTTTCTTCACGGCAGCCAGGCGTAATGGTTAAGTTTGTGTCGGCAGCAGACTCAAAATGAGCGATTAAACGGCGACAAGAGTACATGAACAATACAGAAGCAACGCGTTTTCGACGCTGGAGACTTCTGCTCGGCAGTCTTCAGACACAAGATTTATCCTCCCACTTCAACTCCTACGGCGCCTGTCACTCCACTATCAACGTAGATCAGCAAAAAAGACCTGAGTACGAAATTGTGACGGTCTGCCAAAACTCACCACCCCCCCCTCCTCCCCCCCCCCCCCCCCCCCTTCCAATCCCACCCTTACCCCGCCATCCTTCATCACCCTCCTCCTCCTCCTCCTCCTCCTCCATCATCATCTTCACCACCCGTCTATCATCGGACGGAAACATCGGAGAGGATTAGATGAGCGGCGGAACGAGAGGCAGGCATTGCAGCACTGCCGTGGCACCCAAATCTATCGTCTCGAAACACCGCTGGCTTGTAGCATGTCTGCTTTAAGAGCATCGTAGCTGTCAACTGCAACACAGCTCTGGTTGAAATGGAAAGAAACAGAAATAATTTTTAAAAAAAAAAACAGGAGGGGAAAAAAGAAAAGCAGAAAGAAAAGAAAAGGAGAAAGAAACGCACACACACACAACACATTGAAAAGACAGATTTACTGCTCGGGAGGATGCTTTTTTGGAAGGCAGAAGCTGCCATTTATCATCTTCAAAGCCACGCCGGCTTTACTTGGGATGAAATGGAGGTGAAAACTTTTGACGCCCTTGGGATTAAAGAGTGATCAAGTCGTGTTTTTATGTTCACCCCAGCTTTGACACGCTCAGCTTTGTCCCCAAGGAAGCATTCGTGCACACTGCACTCGATTATTTTGAGAGAGAGAGAGAGAGAGAGAGAGAGAGAGAGAGAGAGAGAGAGAGAGAGAGAGAGAGAGAGAGAGAGAGAGATGATGATGATGATGATGATGATGATGATGATGATGATGATGATGATGATGATCACGATGAAAGATGATGACGATTTTGGCAGAGAGAGAGAGAGAGATGATTTTTGGCAGAGAGAGAGAGAGGTGGGGAGAGGAAAGAGGGAGAGAGATGAGAGGAGATGATGAAGAGATGAGAGAGAGAGAGAGAGAGAGAGAGAGAGAGAGAGAGAGGAGGGAGAGAGAGGAGATGATGATGGGATGATGATGATGATGATGACGATAATGAAGATGATGATGATCTTTTTGGCAGAGAGAGAGAGAGAGAGAGAGAGAGAGAGAGAGAGAGAGAGAGAGGGAAGGAGGGAGGAGGGAAGGAAGAGGGAGATGATGATGATGATGATTTTGATTTTGTTGAGAGAGAGAGAGAGAGAGAGAGAGAGAGAGAGAGAGAGAGAGAGAGAGGACCGTTTAAGAAATATCGACGACTGGTGCAGTTTGACAAACCGCCAAATCACAGTTGTTCTCGTTGTCCAGATTGGTCAGCACCGAGTCCGCTGAACGACATCGAAGTCCCACACGGCCTACCCCTAGCCCCTAAAAAAAAAGTAAATAAAAAAAGGAGCGGAGGGAGGGGGATGAAAAAAACACACACACACACACACACACACACACACACACACACACACACACACACACACAGAGCAAATGAATTAAGGGCATTTGGAAGAGGGTGAATCTTTACCCATGCCGAACTGAAGCCTTCAGAGTCCAGAGAAAGAAAAAAAACAAAAAAAAAAAAACCAAAAAAAACGAAAAAAAGTGAAGGGTGTGTGTGTGTGTGTGTGTGTGTGTGGGTGTGTGTGTGTGTGTGTGTGTGTGTAAAAGTCGAAAAACAAAGAAAAGAAAGAAAGAAAGAAGAAAGAAGCAACGAATATCAAAGCGCATCGTGTCTTTCTTCTGGAGCCAGAGAGAAAGAAAGAGAGAGAGAGAGAGAGAGAGAGAGAGAGAGCGTAGATCTTCACCGATGTCGAACACTGTTCTTCCGAGTCCGGCTTTTGATCCGACTCGGCGCTGAAATTCGCTCGGTTTTGTTCTAAGGCCTCGTTCTGTCGTCATGTCATGAGATACTATGTACAGGTGGCCATTTTGAAAAGCGAGAACTTTTGACAGGAACGTTATACCATATGTAAACAGTGCTTGAATCACCTAACCTTTGCTTGGTTGTTGATTGGACACTGAGGCATGTGATTGGTGAAAGAAGCTCACTAATCACGTGCCTCAGCGTCCAATCAGCACTGTTCACATATGGTCTCACGTTCTTGTCAAAAGTTGTCGCTTTTCAAAATCGCCACCTGCACATAATGTCTCTTGCCGTGACACCTACCTTTCCACAAAGCTAGCAGATTGTGTCCCATCTTTCTGAGAGGCAAACACACCAACAGACACAGGGACAGAAATATAACCTTTTGGGTGAAGCTCAAAACAAAGACAAGAATGTTATTTTTTTCAAGTTTAAGTGAAAAGAAGTCGTAACACACATGAGAAGCCGCAGAACCAAAACCACCTTTTATTCAGCAGAAAGTATCACAGATGCCAAGAATGTCAAACTAAGACAGCAGCATTTTCATATATCAAAGCGCGGTCGTGTCCTTCTTCTGGTGCCAGACTTTTTTTTTTTTTCCATTTGTTAATTATTCTTCTGTTCATATAGACCTTGGACAACAAGAAACGATAGAGTGTGTGGGGACTGGAAAAAGAAATGCGGGACTGGGATTGGGATTGAGATCAGGGGGCCGAGTGGATGGGGGAATGAGGAGGGTGGGGGGGGAAGAGAGGGTAGTGGGGGGGGGGGGGGGGGGGGGGGGGAGCTGGAGGGAGGAGGTACGAGGGCGTCTAGTCGATGTCGTCCAGTGCTTGATTGGCATGCATGTCCATGAGCACGTCGCTGATGGCGCTGGAAGCACTCTGCAACCCTGTCGGCTGCAACCCGTACGTAGATCTGTCGTCAACGTAGCCAGGGATATTTTTGGAGGACTTGCCTCCCATATCCATGAGGCTGCTCACCTCAGCCTTCTGTTGACCATCCTGTTCATCGTCACCATCATCTTGATCATCGTCACCGTCCCCACCTGCCTGCTGGTCGTTGTCGTCGTTCCTTGACGTCCGTCTGCCACACGTCACCACTGACGGTCGGGAAACTGAACTTGTCGCCGCTGTCGAAGAGCTGCTCGTAGTCCTCTAGAGGGTTTGCGTCCTCCTCGGCCTTGGTCTCGTCTTCGCAGTCCTCGTCGTCATTTTCCACGAGGTCGTCGACGGCTTTGAAGAACTTGGTGTGCACGTTCTCCTGGGGGCCTTTGTCTAGCCGGGCCAGGGCTTTGCGCAGGGCGGGAGGACCTCGGATGCCCGTGCCTCTCTTGGAGAGTCGCTTGGAACGTATTTTCTGGGGCGTCGCTTTCTCACCCTGCTGGGGCGACGCCGTCTTTGTTTCGTCACTGTCGGCAGCGTTAACGTCATTATCATCATCGTCGTCATCATTATCATTATCATCATCATCGGGAGCATTATTATCATCCTCGTCGTTGTTCATCATCATCATCATCATCATCTGCAGCAGCATTCACATTATCCTCCTCGTCGACCCCGTCATCGTCATCGTCAAATTTGACGTCACGAATGACGTCGTCGATGTCCTCTATGCTGACGCCGGCGATCATGGTTTGAAAGTCGTCGGCCGCTGGTCTCTCGTCCGTGGCGTTCCCATCCCCTGGAACACAGCGAGGCAGTACTTGACACAAATTACTGTGGGCCATTTAATGCTCCGTGGAGGAAAGAAAAAAGCAACAACAGCCAAAACAACAGCAACAACAATGTATAATCACCAACACACACACACACACACACACACACACACACACACACCACACACACACACACCCTGCTTATTATCTATTCATTTTTTAATGCTGATCAATGCAAATGAGGATGATGAAGATGATGCTTACGGATTCCCAGTCCGGTCTGAGACTACATGATAGACTGCTGTATTCTACGCTTACTTTCATGATCTATCCTGGCATCAACCATGCCCGAGAGGTACAGACACCTGCAGTGTTGGGCGGGAAGTTTGAGTAACACTCTCAGAGACGCGTCCGTTTTAAGCGGGATGAAACTGGACCGTGTGGTGCCAGTCTGCCCAACTGAGCCCGTGGCAAACTCAGCTCTGGGTAGGAGCCGGTCGGGGCAGAAAAACCCCACATGACTCTGATGGGAATCGAACCCACGACCACCCAGCCGGGAGTCCGCGACGCTGTCATCTATTCTTGCCTTCTTTGTGTTGTATGTGAGCTTTGGTCATAGTGACACGCAATGATCTCTAGCCAGACCAGTCAGTCTACGCTAGGGATGAGGACTGGAAAGTTCCTGAAAGCTCCTGGTGTGTTATATCATCTGTGGTGGACTGTGTCAGTTCTCTCTCTCTCTCTCTCTCTCTCTCTCTCTCTCTCTCTCTCTCTCTCTCTCTCTCTCTCTCTCTCTTGTGTGTTGTCTCTAATGTGTGAAGTCATTGAAAAAGAAGCTGCTGTGTAAATGTAGAACCAAAACAAACACACAAGCAAACAACCATCTCGCGCAAACAAACAGACGAACAACAAACTCGCCTATCCTTGTAAAGACAAACACACACACGCGCGCGCGCGCGCGCGCGCGCAAACACACACACACACACACACACACACACACACACACACACACGCACACACACATACACGCACACACACACACACACGCAAACACACACACACACACACACACACACACACACACACACACACACACACACACACACACAGGAGGAACTACCTTACATTCACTTGTTTTGTTGCTCTTGATATGCATTATCGGCAAAACTTTGTTGGGAACAAAAGTGTCATTTGAAAAGGAGGCAAAAATGGGAGAAAAAAAATTGTATGGGTATGTCTGTATGCATAGACACACACACAACACACGCACATGCATGCACGCGACACACACACACACACACACACACACACACACACAACACACACACACACGCGCGCGCGCGCGGACGCGCACACGCGCGCACACGGACACACACACACACACACACACACACACACACACACACACACACACACACACACACACACACACACTGTCACACACACACACACACACACGTTACACACACTGTCGAGACGATAACGTTACACAGTGTAATACAGTTCAATGTGAAACAGATCTATACACCACACACAATACAACAGCAACAAAAAGCATACAAACAATGTGGTACAGTATAATATAGAGCAATACAACATTACATAATGCAGCTCAACCATGCAAAGCACAGCTTCTGGTAAAATATTTCTATACAACACATGACAAGACACTCGATCTTACACACGCAATACACCATGAGAACAAACACGTAAATGACAAATTACAACGCAAACACATCACAAAACAGTGCGACACGATACGTACTGTACAACACAACGTAACGCAATGCAAGAAAATGTAACACACATCACGAAACAGTACGACACACCATATACTGTAAAATACAACGCAACACAACACTAGAAAATGTAACGAAGCACGACACGGTAGAACGCAAGAAAACAACGCAACATTAACACAACAACAAAGCAACGCAACAGATATACCCACGACCACAGATATACACGAACTTCACAACCACACATTTCCACCACCACTACATCACAACCACCACCACCACCACCACCCATCTTACTCGACCAACAAACCTGACCTGCCACTCGTTTCTTCCTAAGCGCCACGTCATCCGGTACCCTGTAGTCTACCACCAGTTCTTCAGGGTCGATCCGGGTCTCCAGGATGATCTGGTCGAAGATGGAGTCATCCACGTCAGAGGCATCCCGGAGCTTGAAGTTCTCCATGTTAGGAGGCGACATGCGAAAGCTCTCCTTGGCCGCGTAAGTGGACACACTGCGTTTTGAGGAGTGGTACGGAGACTCCGGAAAGTCTGCAAAGAACTGGCCATCTCCAAAGTCTGAAAGGTCTGGAGGGTCCCGATGGGAATTTATCATTCTGGCGCTGGAATATGTAGGGTACATCTCCA